>CAUJNA010001079.1:913803-941303 GCA_963377175.1 Effrenium voratum
GGTTAGCTTGGGGACAGAAATCGATGGGTTGCACTGGTTTAGATGTAGATTTGTTTTATGCCCCATTTGCCACAGATACCCATCTATTTTATCAAACGGACACCTATGTGTGTGTGTATGCGTGTGTTTTTGAAGGGGTTGTTTTAGAGGGAAACCGGAAGGAGAGCACCCATTTGCAGGGTCCTCCTGTTTCCCCTCAATTGGAATGTTTAGTGGTGAGGTTAAATCAATTTTGACAGCCAGGCGGACTGGTGGGCAGGTTTGTTCCTCGAGTTTCCATGACGCCGTATGGTGAGGAGCTGAATACTAAACGCATATGTTTCTCTGATCATGACTTACTTTGAATGAAAGTAGCCACCCCGTATTCTGATTATTTAGGCCCTTCTACTGTTGGGCAATGACCCGCTTTGTAAGGGTTATGGAAACATCACATTTCTCATGTTAGTTGAAGTAAACTCAGGCCATTGTGAAATTAGTCCTGTCACGGATTTCTTGACATTCAATGTGCGTCATGCAACTGGTTGCTAACCCCGCCCCAAAATCAAACTTAGGTTGATGCCCTGACCTCCCCAAACGAGTGGCATGCAGTCTGGTTGGGTCTGAGGGCCACTGTCTGTGATATTCGATTTTTTTGTAGACAATTCAGGTGGGAGTCAACCACTTTGGTATGTAAAATAATTTTCGTCCGTTGACCCTCTTGGCTGTGGCTTTTTCGAAAACAATACACCAGCATAGAGCCCAGATAGCGAAACACGTGCCAACGATTGCACGCCAGCACCTCTAACAACACTCAACCAACACCCCAAACAGCATCCCAAAACAGCACCTGCCAAGAATTCCCAAATTGCCGGTGCTCCGCCGCCAATCTCCAGCCCCCCCCCCCCCCGCAAAACAACCCGCACCCGCGCCGTCACCTGCCTGCCTTCTAGCACCCGGCCGTCAATCAGGCAAAAATGCGCCCGCGCCGCCACCAGCACCGCAAGCAGCGCCCCAAACGTGACTCCAAGACAGCACCTGCGCCAGCACCCAAACTGCATGCCCCCTTGCGTCAATCTCGCAAATCACTTTCTCTTCTTTCTGAGAAGTTAGAACCCCAATAGCTTTCAGCTATCTGGGGGAAAAAAACAAAAACATAATAAAAGCCAACTACTTTGTACGAGGGGATCTTGTACGTGTCAATTCGGCTTGTGTAGAACAGCAGCAGGATTTTGTTGCCAGACGCAGCGGTTTTTGTTTGGCTGAATTGCCGCAGACTTCACGGTAGCTTGCATCTATGAGTTTGTTTGATTCGGTGTTCACATGGATATGGGTCAAAATTAAACCACTAGGGGACCGCAAGATTTAGTCCATGTTTCCCTTTACCAGGGTTTCATTTTGGGACCTATTTTTGACCCACACCCACATTACGCGGGCTCCTGATTGATTGGCCGGAGATCCTGGCGCACTCGCTGCCAAACCACCATGTACATCCGTCTGGGAGCTGTGGTCATCAGGACTCAGGCTCCGAACTCACCTTTCAATCGGCTCAGGAATCCTCACAATGCAACGAAGAAAGCAAAGCAATCAAAGCAACGGCAATCTATATAATATCTTTTTCAGGTGGGGTATCCCTGCGCTAGGTAAGCACTGCGAGTTGGGAATCTACTTCTCCAAACCCATTCAAATCAATTGGGTGGAAGCTGATTGGAGGGCAAATTCCTGCACCAGTTGGATGGCTTATCTCTTTCTAGGGCATCCATCCCAACTGGTGCTGGATGTTGTTCGCCCACAGCAACAGAACGGCCCTGAACTAGAATAGGGTTGTGGGACACTTTGAAACCAAATTAAGTCGTGAGAACAACTGGTACTAACTGGTGCCCATCCCAACTAACTGTATATAAATCTTCAGCCCTATTGGGTCCCTGACGCACGGGGTTCTTATATTTCCCTTGCTGGTTTTTAAACAGCGCTTGTTTGATGAGTTTCCCTTGGAGGTGATATCCCTACGGGCAACAAATGGAGCCCTGTCCTCCCAAGACCCTTACTTGCCGGTTCGATAGGTAGGGAATGTGGGAATGAGCCGAGGGATTCCCCAATACAGGAAACCACGAGCTGGATTTCTTTCCTAAGATCATTCCCTCATTTCCTCGCACCAGCAAGCGTATTCGCCGCAAATTCAATTTTGCTTTTGGCATTGGAGGCTTCGTTTTCGGCCAATTTTCTAGGGGTACCTTCCCCATTCTTTCCAGGGATCCTTCTTTTCAGGAAACCAATAAAAAATCTTGGGAAACAGCCAGCCGGTGTTTGAAAAGAACGATGGTTGAACAGAATGGACAAGGACTCAACCCCTAGAAATTTGGATTAAAAAAACTCGTCTCAGGTCTGAGCCGTTGCCCCCAGTGAAGACGGTGAGCAAGGACCACGACCCCATCATCATGGGCCCCGCCGCGCGCTCAGCGGGGAAAAAAGGAAGCGGTGCGTGTTTTCACCTGAACAGATGCGGCAAGATGTTTTGGTCCCCTCTAATCCAGGGGTGTGTGCAAAATGCAGCAATTGTGGTGTTCCCAACTTGGAGCTGAACGAATGCAAGCGATACGCATGTGTTCCCCACTCCCAATTGCCCAGTGCATTCCGCCCGTTTTTTCCTCTCTTTTTTTTCAGGAAGGGTTCCGACTCCTGAAAGCTCGACCAGCCAAAAAGGATGCCTTTTTTTCGTCAATCGTTCTGGCTGGTGGCCGTATTTGCCCGGTAGCCTGCTTTGCCCAGTTGACAAGCCGCCATCAAACAAGCGCGTCCCAACTCGACCTCCCTTTTGCTGAAGGTGGGTTGTGAAAGATCATTGGTTGCTTAATCCTTATGCTAGAGGGTTTCTTTATTTGCAGTGGTGTTCCAGCATTCTGGATTGGGATTGACGTAGAACAGGACCTCAACTCCCCGCTGCACCAGGGTGTTCCCTCCATATTAAGGTAAGTGAAGGCGGCTACTAAACCATGGGAGAGGGGCGTGCCATCTACTTCCCAGCTCTATAGCTCGCCTTTCAAGATTTTGAACCCCTTTGGGTTCCCGTAGTTTCCCTTTGACCAGAGAACACTTTAAGCCTTAGACCTTGCTTACCCTTTTAGCCAGCCAGCAGAACTTCTTTGCCGGTCCGAGCGTCCGCTTGAATTCGCGCGAGGTCAAGGCAAAGCCTGAAGGCTTCACGACCTGGGACAAGGTGCGTGCGAAAAGAAAACCACCCCATTCCTTAGCTGTGGTGGTCAAAACCGTTTTGGGATCCCATTGTGGGGTAGGTGAATTCACCACCCATTTTAGAACCCGTTTTAGTGGGGATTGGGATGTTCACTAGGGGTACGATTTGGATTTTGACCCATGGCCCCTTGACTGCTGGGTTGGATCTTTAACCATAGCTGTCCTTTTGATCGGTTAGTTTAAACCTTTTCCTGTGTCCGATCAGCTTAGTGTCCTTTTCAACGTTTTCGGAGAATTATTGTTCTCCCACTAAGCTGCATCAAGCGCACCTGTAATTTTGGACACGGGCAAAAGCAGTTGTGGGGGGGCTGGTTGGTGAGTGGTTTTATTGGTTGGTTTTAGTCACGGGAAACCCATGCTCCGAAAAAAGACGAGCCACCCATATTACTTCCCGAAAGAACAAACCAGGGAGCGGGGAATTCCTTGTGCATGGAGCTTTCCAGACCCCTCCTCCCCCGCCGCTTCTTTGTTGGGTCGTTGTTCGGCTTTGTGACCTTCAAATTCTAAGAGCCACACCCTGAACGAACCCCCAAGATTTCAAACCCACCCTAAACCGATCCTAAACCACCACTAAACCCACCCTAAACCACCACTACAACTCCGCAACCAACACTAAACCAGCCGTAAGCCACGCTAAATCAACTCTAAACCACCCTGAGGCCACTAAACACAACCACAGCCTAAACCAGCTAACCCACCCTAAACCAACCTGACCCGCTATCCGTAAACCAGCACTGAACCATCCCAGTACCTAAAGCGCTGCCAACCAAGCAAGCCTACACCCACGTATACAAGCCCAACGCCAACCAAGCCCGCTAAACCAGCCGTAAACCCACCCCCGATCTTGCGCTAAGCAAGCCTGGAACCCGCTCCTAAACCGAAGCGAACTGGTGATGCTGATGATGTTGAACATGATGCCGGGGATGTTAAAACGATGCCGGGGATAGTGTGACTGGTAAAACGAGTCAGCACAAATTCCAAGAAAAAAGCCTCCCGAATTGAATCTCGACCCTAGCTCTTTAACAAGAGGATATAAATATTGTGTGTGTGTGTGTCCAGATGCAAAACCTGATTCAGGATCCATTTGTGCGGCCCCTGCCTGGGCTTTCAATACAAACCAGTCTGAAGTTGGCGTAGCTAGCCCCCATTCTTCGATAATGTAAAAGAAGCAGCGGGACCCATACCACAAGCACTTTTCAATGTTTGAGGCGTCCCTTGGTCTTGTGGGGAAAGGCCCCCCCCTTGACCTGATCGGACAGATGCTTGACCAGTGGCGTTGTCCTTTTGCAACACATAGCCATGAGACCAGGGGCAAAGGGCAGTGAGACTCTTTCGACATGAACATGCAAAGGGAAGCGTTGAACTTTGAGGATTGGTTGAGTAATTCAGGATTATGAATTTGCAACTCATTTGGTTAGGGGTTGGTTCCCCACGTTCTGAAACACCAGCCAAAAGCCCTTGCGTTTTGGATGGTTTTCTGGACAGCTTTGGCTTCCTGGATCGAATTATTTCTAGACAAGTTGCTATTTGGTTAAAACATGGCGTGAGTTTTGTTTTTGCAAAGGGAAATCACAAGGACAACCGAAGCCATTTTGGAGGGACCCCTCCAAACAATCGAAAGATACACCCACATGTTTGTTTTGGACCTGTTTCTGTCAGGGCTCCTTAAAAGATACATTTTGCCCATTTGAAACATGGCTTTTTCCACCAAAATACAGGGAAACCACAATTTACAAGGCAATGTTCAGCTGTATAATGTAAGGATCCCTGTTCTGTTCGATCTCCTTGCGCCTTCGGCTTCCCACGAATTGCCATGCCACAAACCCCCGCTCGACTTGTGCGAACGAGCGATGGGTCAGGTGGAGTGTCGCTTGGGGGATGCCACTCTGCAAGCCTTCCTGGACTTCCTCACGGATGAGGCAGGGCAAAAAGATGTCCCCCAGATGGGTGTGGCTCAAAATTCAAAATTAAACGATCGGAGGGGCAAACCGCAGGACTTACCAGGGTTTCATTTTGGTCCCGGTTTTTTGAGCCACAGCCGTATCGATTTCTCGCTGAAGCTCCTGGGCTCTAGCTGAGGCCGTTTTAGTGGTACGCTGTGAATCAAAGGCTGACTCCTCACTCCCCAAGTTCCGTTCCGGAACTTGAGCCACTTTTCGGTTTTGCCATTTTAATCCTCTCCCCCATTCACTTTAGAATGGGTTTAGTATTGGCTCTTCTAAAAGTAGTATTCCCGGATTTGGGACTTTGGAAAAATATATTTATTATTAGCTAGGGAGACCTTTATTAATAGGGGGAACGGATTAGTATATTTTAGTGCTTCCCTGCTGCCAAGAGCTCCCTCACTCCTTTAAGGGCTTTCCAGGGAAACCAAAACGAGGCTCAAATAGTTTGCTGCTAGCCTGTTTCACTCCCTGAGTTCATGGAAACTTAAACACTTTTTGGGTTTGGAAAGGCCATTTTAGTGGAAACCAGAAGTTTGATATTTTGTTTGCTACCAATCCACTCAGGAAGTGAGAGACAGAACTCAATCGTTCGTGGGGTTCGAGGGCTGTTGGACTCAATATCACCACCTGGGCCGATGTGAACTTTGGAGTCCCCCACCACCAAAACCGCAAGAATCTAGGGGTTGATTCCTTGTCCATTGTTCTTTTCAACAACCGATCGCCATTTTCCCCAGGGGTTTCAAAGGAGGTTTAGAAAGATCCGGATTGGGAAAGAATGGACATGGAAGGTAGCCCTAAGAAGAATGGCACTTCGAAATTGCCCAAAGTCCACCTGGCGGTGGAGGCGTTTTTGGATCGCAAAGTTGTTGGATCTCAGACGCCTTCAAAGTTCTAATCTGTCTAAGTCCCCCAGCAATTGGTGCCCATTCTCAGCCCCTTTTTGATTAGGAGAACACCCTAAAAAATAGGCTACAGAAAAACAGAAGAAGAAGAAGAGGAGCAAAAACAGGTACCAACTTATTCTAACCTCTCGACTCTGGAGGACCTAGTTGTTGCTTTTTTTTCTTTGTAAACAACAAGTTGCCTTGGTCTTTTTCTCGCCAATTCACTCGTAAGTGAGAAACTGGAGAACCAGATTCTTCACAGGACTCCCCGCAAACAAAGTTCATTTTCCCACTAAAAGCACGCCCCACAAACTGTCTCAGGGGTGTTTGGGGGATCCGAGCCTGCGGCTAAACCCTTCAATAACGTCCATTTGCTTGAGACTGTTGTTTTCCCCTTGTTGGTTTTAAAGGGAATGGTTTAAGCTTCAGCCTGCGGCTGCAACAAAAACCTGAAAAGGTACCAAGGAAAACGGTTTTGGTGGTTTTCTAGAAAGAAGGATCCCTGAAAGTTACCCCTAGATTACTGGCTGAATCACTTGAGCATATTCTGTCCGGCCGCTATCACTTGTGCCCATCAATTGCGGCAGAATGGGGTACCCCAGTGGGGCATTCAGGGGTGATAGAAATCCCTTGGACCTACCGAGCCTTGGAAGAACATATTCCCAATCCTCCTTACTTCTTGGGCTATCAATCAGGAGGCAACATTTCGCATCAGGCTTATCTCCCTGACTATCCCAAGGGGGAAGTTCTTGCCCCCCCCCCCCAGTGCGGAGTTCTTCCAGGGATGAGTTCAACCCAAATCGAACTTGCAACTGTTTGGCGGCTAGAGTGCCATGTCTAGTAAACTTTTGTGCGGTATGTTCCATTGGGGAAGCTTTGAGAAACTATCATTTGAGGGTACACTTGTTCGGGGTTGGATTCTGCGCAACGAGTTTTTCTGACCTTATTCTTCCATTTGCTTAAGCCTGGAAAAAAAAAAACAGTAGTGCAATCGATTCCCTTTATATAAAGCCAAAAAATCGTCTTATCCAAAAATACGCATCAAGCAAATGGACATATGTTTCATCTATTTCCCCGGGCTGTCTTAGAAGTCTCACTTGTCTGAACCCCAAGAAAGGGTCGAGGTAATCCTTGGGGCAACTTGGTTCAGCCGGCCTTTTAGTTGTGTTATCCTCCATCTGCTTTTTCGCCGGGGAAAACATGTGTCCAGTAGTCCTGATATGACTCAACCCTGAAATCCTTCAACCTGGTACCAACGAGTTGGATCACTTGAAAGCTACGGCTCTCAGCTCTTTGTGTCTTTGCGGAGAAGCCAACACTTTAGGCCCTACCTTCTTCTGAAGACGGGCGTGTAATGGTTGGAGCTCTTTTCAAAAATGGCTGTGCAGTTGAGCCATGTTCCTGAAAAAAGACATGTTTTCAGGGTCCCCCAAAATGGCTCAAAGGTTTTTCCTTTGGCTTCCCTTCAAAAACTAGAACAACAAAGCGAGGTACCCTGAAACAACAAGCCGCACTTATGAAGTGGACTCAATATGAAACGGAACCTGAACGTGTGCGGTCAGGTTGGGCCAACAAACTTGAGGGGCTCTCCTATCCACCCAGAAAAAGACCGGGGCCCTGAATAGATTTCGAGAAGTCCAAACCAGAAGTGTCTCCCCGAGTTCCGTTTCGAACTTTAGCCACTTTGTCGGAGTTGGAAAGGCCATTTTAGTGGCAAGCAAGAAGTTTGAGAACCGTTTCTTGGGCCATCCACTCAGGCAGCGAGCTTGTAGTTTGATGTTCATGTTCAAATATCTCAGGTCGATTCAACCCGAAAGGGACATGCGCAGCACCCCCCCTGAAAATGCCTTTCGAATTTCACCGGGGGAAGCCTCGATGCCAAGAGGAGAGTTCCTATGCACACTGCGCTGGGCTTTGTGTGACGGTGGCTGGGTAGCTGGGTGGCTGGGTGGGGGTGGGGGTGGGCAGGGGTGGGTGGGAAGGGGTGGGTGGCAGAAGATACGCCAACCCGCACACACGACACGCTCGCCGTTTCTGGTGGCATCCAGATCCGATGGGCAGTTTTGTTTGCGTGCATTCCGTGAACAGTTTTTTGTTTTTTGGCGAACACATTTGTAGCTTGAGCGCGAACACAAATTATGGTGTTTTTTTTTTTTAGCACGACAAAGGATGGTTTGTCCCAGATCGTGTGGGGAAATTATGTGTTCCTTTGCCTTGTGAGTATGTTTGGCCGCAAAGGCCTGATTCTCCAAGGCTTGATTTCGCTTTCAGCGGTTGTTTTCAAGCAAAGGCTTAGGGGCCCTTTCCATTTTTGCTACGAATCCAACCGACTGTTCTGCTTTAGTTTCTCGCACGGCTTCCAGGTGGGAGTCGAGGTAATGATCATGTCCTCCGGCAACGCGTGCCTCTACAATGCGTGCGCCGGGAATGAATTCGGGAGGGGCCCAAAAGTAGTAGTCGGGTATGTCCTTGGGCCTAGCTAGCACACCCTGCAACTTCTCAGATCAGGGGGAGTTGTGACATCAAGTAGCAGCCTCCAGCATCCACAAACCGTGCGGATTTCGGCCAGAGATCTGCATCGATTCCATGTTCTCCTGCTGGGCATGTAGCTTAAACTTGTTTGAGTCCGGAAGTCTCCATGACCCTTAAAGAATGGGGTCATGACCAAATTAAATTTGTGTAATGCCCCCATGGTTTAAGGGTCAAAAGGAGACTCCACGTTGATATGTTAGAGATCTGCTTCGCAGAAAGCGAACTCATTTTCAGAACGTGCGAGACTGCAGGAAGTGAAGACAAAGAAAGCAGGCTCGGATCAAGTCCGGTAAAGCTCAACCAACAAGTTTCGATGAATGGCTTAAACAAACATATTCATGGGGGGGTTTCCCTGGTTTTAGTGGAGATTCAGACCACTTTTGGAGGGGAACACCCATATTGATACACAGGGGTTTATTAGTCCGAGGTCAACATTACCTTCAAAAAGACGCACACCCGACAGACGCGGCAGACTCTCTGCCATTTCCGAGCCGTCACGCTGAGAGAAGGAAAATCCAAGAAGCAGAAGCCACTGCGAAGAAGAAGACATGCTTGTGTTGGATGCTGTTGAGGCTTACGTGCAAAGTGCAAAGCCAGCACGGCGCAAGACATGTGCATAAACGCTGCAAAACGATAGGGCCCCCACCAAAAACAGCAACTGCAAAGAAACCTTCTTGACAAAGACAAGTGATTTTGACGGTAGCTCATTTGGTACATGAGTAAAATCAGTGCCTGCTGGTGTATTTGTACTCTACATGGGGATCGATCAAAAGATCCTTTACCTAGCATGGCCATGAAATGCCCACCTGTCAAAGATGAGATGTCAACACGGGAAAAGTTGCCCTGGTCATTTTGGGGGCCCTAAATGGAATACTTCCATCGAAGCAACTCGCCATGTGTCTCGGGGAGCCGGCTAGCTGTATCTCCCCTTTTGGTTGCTTTAGACCTCCCTTTTATGCCGGGGGCGATGTTGAAAAGGGAAAAAATGGGAACCCCGTAATGTGTCCTTCCATCCCCGGCTAAATGGTAGCTGGACTCAAACCAGGGGTCCCCTTGTTTAATTTTGACCATACTTAGATGTTCTATCCTTGACTGCTGGGTTGGATCTTTAGACTTTCACTTCTTGGGAAAACCAAGGGGGTTCGATTAAACTCTAGGGGACACTTCCCCATTCTTTCACCAACAGAACCCCAGGGGAAACAGCCGTTTTTTTTTTTAAAGAACGATGGTTGAAAGGAATGAACCAGGAGTCAACCCCTAGATAAACCACTTTTCTTACCTCTTAAAAACACAAAACTTCTCTCAACTTTTTGGGCAACATGGGCAACTTTGTCTGTAAAAGATGAGAACTTCCCCAGGTTGCGCAGCTGGAGTTTTCAGGGGTAAGTTTTCTCAGAGGGGGCCAACAGCAGCAAAGTCTCGGGGAAGCCATGGGCGCCTCGCGCGCGGGGCCCTGGATCCGGGGCGGGGCGGCGAGGTACGTCCCCGCGCACAAGAAGCGGCTCAAGGAGAAGGCGCTGGCGTTTTCGCGTCTTCGCCGGGGCGGGCGAAGCCACGCGGTTTGGTCGATGCTGTGATTTTTGAGAGGGGACCACCTCAATCACGTGACCTATGGGTTTGCGAAAAAGTTGATTTTAGTTTGAAAAATGTTTCGAACAAATTGCGGCTTTCAAGGGTGGTTGGTGGACATGAATCCGCACCTAAATGGTGTCCACCACTGATTCCCTCATTGAAATTCACGCTCATCCATAAACAGCGAAAAAGCCGCGGTCAAAGCAGGCGCTGGCCTCAGCCGGTGGCCGGCCCACTTCTTTCAGCTCTGTTTTCTCACAAAGCAAGACTGGCGCAGACTTGTGTTTTCTTCTCCCACTAAATGTCAAGCCCCCACAAACATTGGGCAGATCCTTTGTATTCCATGGATGGTGTTGGTTTCTTACGGGGGGCTCCCGGGGACATGAAAGGGGAGCTTTACGCGCATTGCGCTTGGGTTTTTTGGAAGATCTGAGTGGACATCTCAAGAAAATCCAGTGGTAACCAGAAACGAGTTGACTCTTGTCCAGTCTGATCCCAACCTTTGCAAAGGCTCCCCCTTCACTTTCCCGGTTGCTTGATTTCGGATGCCCAGTGGATTCCTATAGGGAAAAAAGGATCGGCATCCTTTTTGGGTTGCTTGACTTTAAAGGGGAGGAAGCAACCCACTGGTTGCAACTGGGGTCTCAGCGCAGGCCCTTGCGTTGTGACACGCGCCTGTTGAAAGGCAAACCTGGGGGTGTCGTTTTGTTTTAGGTGACCTCCTCACCAAATGTGTGCATCTCTAGTGTAGTATGTATGTGTGTATGTATATATATATATATGTGTGTGTCATGGTGATCTCCTAAAATCATACATATATATATATATATATCATGGTGGTGTTCCTTTTGGTGCCCCTATCAAAGCAAAAAAAGGTACCCTCGAAACCAGCCTTCCAAGGTCTCTCAGGTTTCTCTCTATTTTCGGAAATCCCCGCAGATTTCCACCGGATTTCTGCCCGAACATTTCGCGGCTGCCAGATCACGGACCTCTGGGAGACGATCACCAAGCAGAAACTCTCGGCCAAGAGGACCTACCTCACTCTCGAGGTGCTCAACGATCAGCGATTTGCATCCATGTGTTTTTTTGTTTTTTAAGTGTATATATATATATATGTTTCTTGGGGGTTGATTCCTTGTCCATTCTTTTCAACCATCGTTCTTTTCAAAAAGCCGGATCCGTTTCCCCTGCTGGGTTGTTGATCGCTTTTTGATGGCTTCTCAAGGATCAGCGAGTTGCATCCATTTGCTGAATTTTGATTATGTTTCTTGGTGGCTCAACCAGCCATGCAGTTCCTCAGCCATCCAGGGCAACTTAGCTTTTTGGTTTTGTAGCTTTTTAGTTTTATTCCGTATTTAAGCCACTAAAAGTGAGTCACTTTTTGCGGGGGCCCAGTTTTTCTCCTGTGTTGGTTTTAAAGGGAATCGATTTCCCTACTAGAAGTATTGTTTTTATCCCCCCAGGGGGCGAAAAAGCAAACGGAAGTTTGGGCGTGGTCTTGCTTTAGTTGAAAGGGACACCACCAAGAGAACGTCCATTTGCGGAAATGAGTAGTTGTTTGTTGCCCCTTGTCGGTTTGAAAGGCATATCTATCACTACTGGACACAGTTTGCTCGTTTTTTTCCAGGGGGCGAAAGAGCAATACATTAAAACCCACACCATTGTTTGGGGATCCTCCTGTCACAATTTTGTGACAAGCAAAGGGCGACAGGCGCATCTTCAAGGCCATTTGTTTCATCCGCAGCATGACACAGCTCGTTTGCGGACAAAGGGACGTAGCGGGAATAGTGAGATGCTTCTGTCAGTAACCCAAATAGTAGGTAACCAGCTATTTTCAATTTTTGATTTTAAGGGTGGTCCCTTGCTTATCGTGAATGGATCGACCGGGTTTGCGTAGCCCTTGAAAATACTTGCGGCCTATCAGGTTTCTTACGGGGCAAAAAAGAAGCAGGATGGTCAATAGACCCCCTTCGTTGCCAGGCTCAAGAGGTTTCTAGTGCACGAGCGTAGCGGTGCCATTTTATAAATTAACAATATGAGTCAAAATGGCCTGCCATTTTGGCTCAAGATTCTTGACTTTTGTCCAAAGAGAAAAACCATTTCTTCTCATTACCCCTCCCTTGCTTCGACCATGTCTCGCTCGGAAGCCAGTGCGGATTCCTTCGAGTTCGTTTCGTCCGCACCTTCGGCGAAATTTAATTGTAGTTGCATTTGTTCGGCCAAGCTTTGTGGATTGTTCTGGGCGTAAGGGGAGGGGGTGAGGAGGGCAGTTGTTTTTTGAGTTAGCCGCTGGAAAAGCCTACCTCAAAAGCTGCCCCCTTGCTTTTCCGTCAACAGCTGTTCGTTTTTTGGTTTGATCAGATCGGATTGGTTGGAAGCATCGCGTTTTTCGGGCGTTAGGGGTTGCAGCGTTGGGGAAACCTGGGCTTTTGGTTTGGTCGAGGGTTCAGGTAAATCCAAAAATGGTCACAACCAAAGCCAGCGCGCGTCACTCGTCCCTTCCGGTAGCTGCACATGAACACGCGGCTACCCTGCAAAATCATTGGCTCCAACACGAGCGTTAGAATGGTGGTGTTTACCACACCATTCTGTGCGCAGTACTCACTTGTGCTTAAGAGTTTGTGGAAACTCCAGGTTGTTCAGCATCAACCGTTGAGACTTTCAAATCGTTTTATGTTCAGTAGTTGGAACTAGAAGGAACAGAACGGATTGAAATTTGACCCATGTGATTAGTTTGTAGCACCCCCCCTTTTCTCCTCACCTCCACCTCCTCTCCCTCCCTCCTCCTGCCCTCCTCGTATCGAACTCATGTCCATCCTGTTGGACGACTTCCATTCGCTGATTTTTCATGTTTTTTTCAGCAGGGAATGAATGACCTCGAGTTTTCTTTCAAGGGAATTCCTAGGTTTACTCCCACACCTCAAGCATCCCGCAAGTTTTTGCTGGCTTCAAAGGGATTCTATCACATATGTTTTTTTGGCAGGGGACGGGAGCAACGTGCGAGGACGTTGGTGGTGAGCGAAGGTCAGGGGTGGCTTCCCATTTACCCTCAAGGTCAGATCCCATCCAAACCAAGGGTTAGCTGAAGTGCCTAAGTCCCCCCGTAGTGCCCTTTTTCCCCTTTTTTCGCGCGAGGGTCCGGGACCCTACTAAAATAGAGTACAGAAGAAAGTTGGTACCAACTTATTCTAACCTCGAAAACTGGAAGACCTAGGTGCACTTCCTATGTTTGGGGAGCGTTCAATCAGCCATCCGGTTCCCTAGATCTGTTGTGTGTAGGCCTTTAGTGCTTTTACTGTTGTTTAGTGTTAGGCAAGAGCTCTTAGGGTTTTGTTTGGTTCGCTGGTTTCGTGGGGGGAACTTCCATATTTGGTCGAACAGTTCGCTCCAAACGGGACGTCGCGCCGGGCTCACTGCTGGCCTGCCAGGTGTCGGCCTCCGATATTGACGATGGCGTGGACGTGGTGATTCCCAGCGTGAAGTTCCAGTTCAGGCCACAAGTGGGGACTCCGCGGGGGAGCGCCACTGTTCGGACCTCAGCCACTCGGGGAAGTCACTTTCCATTTGCTGAAACTTGAATGTGTGTTATTTTCCCTTGCTGGTGTTTAGAGGAAAGCTAGCACTACTGGAGATATGTCTTTTTTCCAGGGGGCTTAAGCAAATGGAAGGGTTTGGACCAGTTGAGTAGTGAATAAACAGTTTGGTCACGTTCTGTTGGCCAATCCACTCGGAAAGTGAGTGAACAGGCGGGGCGGTTCCTGTTTGTCGAACACCAACTTCGCCTTTTGTGTTTGGTTCTGTCGATTCCTGCTATAGTCTTGTCGGGTGCTTGCAGTGATCTTATTTGAGGCTTTGGATCATGGCTAACCCTGAAGGGCATCTCGCGGTAGGCAAATTTCCCAAATTTGTCAAGCCATGCCAGGATCCCACATATTCAGCCATTTGCTTCGGCCTCGGCCAATGTTTTCTTCGGAGCTTCGGGACTCGAAGCCGCTGTTTGTGCGGCTGGCCGCAAGAAGAAGCTGGGAATACTTGTTTGAGCAGAGCTTGACCATGCTTAAAAGGGGAACTGACAAAGATAATGCTTCTTTGGACAAACCTGGGTTAAACATGTTCGCTGGGAACATAGCCTCCACTTTCCCGACGTGGAAGAGCAAACCTTGCGGGCACAAGAATGGGGTAATGTTGACCCCGCATGAAATACACCCCTGCATCATGGTTGTTGTTGGGACACATTTTACATTTTTGCTTATTGTGGTTTGGTGGAAAACCCCTACTTAACTGCTAATATTTAATTATTTGCTCCCCTTCCAACGTCAACCAAGGCAAATTACTAGGGGGGTGTCCCTGGTTTAGTGGGGAAATCAGACCACTTTTGGAGCGGTACACCCCCCTGTTAGTGGGATGGGTTTATTGATCTGGGGTCAACATTTTCTTGGTGGCTCCCAGCCATCCCCTTAGCTTTTAGAGTTTTAGGGTTTGGGGGGGGGGTTCCATTTAACGCACTAACAGTTAAACTTTTAGCAGGGGATCTGAGGACAGCCCAATTTATTAATCTGAAATCAACAATTTCATACTCTGGGGTTCTCCATAAAACAATTTTTGCCAATTCAGTGGGCAATAGTTTCTCAGGAATTGTTTCGATTCAATCTCGGTATTACAATATAAAACAATATAAAACAATATAAAAATGCAATTTGGATGCAGCTGCAAACTGGCGCCAGCAAAAACTATGACTTGCAAACCCAGTTCCCTGGGCGAGCTCCATGCGGTTTCTCTTCGTTGTAACCAACCTTTGTGCCCAGTCCCAGTGCCCACAAGTCCTGTCTCAGTTTTCTTGGAGCCAGTTTGCAACTGGGTGCCCAGAACCCATGCTCTACCACGAAAAGGTAGAGAGCCGATGAGATAGGAATTGCGTTGCCAAGACTTTGGTGAAGAAAGGTGGTTTCTTTTCTGCGGCTCGGCCAGTCGAAATCCGAAACCGCCTTGGGTTAGCGCAGACCCTGTGAGTTAGGAGTTGCAAGCAGTAATGCGTCGCAACCAATAGTAACTCCTTCCCAGCGTCAAGGGTTTGCCAAACCCGATACTGTTCAACGCTAAACTAATCAATTGACTGCACTTGAAGAGTTAATTACGAGTTACAAACCTTGAAAATCGGTGGTCCTCAAAAATTGGAAAAATACACCCGATAGTGCCAACTATCTTGGAGGATGTGATTTGTTTCTTTTACTAAATTTAATGGAGACCGTACTACTTTCCACTACTTTTAATTGGGATAACAGCAATCCCTACTTCCCTACAACTGGCAATTAGGGGAAAGAATAATTCCTTATTATTTTTACAAAATGCCAGATTTCCAAGAATCTGACCCAGTTCAATACAGCTCATTTCTTCACTTGTTTCTTCATCAAAAAGCATAATAATAAAAGAAAACCAACGGTCCAGAAAGGGTACCCCCCCTTGCAGGGTCCAAACCTGCAATTTCCAGACCTGTTGGAAAACCTAAGTTTTGGCCGACATGTTGTTTCTCATGTTGTTACAGCAAAATAAAGCAACAGTTTCGTTGTAGCTGACCTGCTCCCCCCCCTTCCCGGGACGTTTATAGATAGGGGGGAAGGTCAGGGGAGTCCATTTTTTTTAAAACAGAGGTACCGTGGTGATTATTGGTTTGGTAACATTATGGCTGCTTTTTCCCCAGAACCCATGCTCTCCAACCACGAAAAAGTAGAGAGCCCATGAGCTAGGAATTGCGTTGTTTCAAAACAATTGGTGAAGAAAAGTATTTCTTTTCTGCGGCTCGGCCAGTCGGGGTCCGAAACCACCTTGGGTAAGTGCAGTAAAAAGTCGGTAGGTGCTGGATCCTATAAAACAAATCATACAGAGCGCAAGGCGAAACATGAGTTGGGAGTTGTCACCGTTTTTTGGGCCTTTTTGTCGGGAAGATGAGATAGGATTTGCGGGAAGATGCCAAGAACTTACCTAACTCATGTGCTTAAATATGATGTTGACATGTTGATGGGACCCAGGCTGGTGAACACTTTGCCTGCTTGAACACAAATAGTTCCCTCGTTTTTGCTGGTAGCCGAAAACGTATGAGTTACTTGCGAAATGCCGCTTGGGATGAGTCTCAATTCTTGTACCAAGAAAATAGGTGTGCTTGTTGGTGTGCCTGTGAAACGCAAAGGAAAAGGCACCCCTGGAGGGGGGCACCCCAAAGAATCTTACCTCTTAAAAACACAACTTTTCTCAACTTTTTGGGTAACATGGGCTATATGTCTGTAAAAGATGAAAACTTCCCCAGGTTGCTTGGAGTTTTAAGGGGTAAGTAGTTGTATGATGGTTTCTTGTCCTGGAGATTTCGCGGGCCCTGCGAACTACCAGTTTTTGTGTTTTTTTCTTCCTCTGACACATGTCTTAGGAGTGGTGCAGAAGGTAACTCCTATCTCGTAAGCTCACAATCGTCCTATATGCCCATAGTATGTTAATAATGATACATATGATCTTGGACATGTGAGTTGATGCATCATAACTGATAACTCATATTGATGTGTATTTTCAGAAGATGTAAGAAGTAAGCACCAACAAGAAACAATTGTATTTGATAGTGATCGCATGCGCACAGGTGACCGAAACATCGGACTCAAGCAGTTTTGGCCCAGCACCTATGTTTGAATTTCAGTAGGTTCGAAGTTATAGCTTCTTTTTTGGTGGCACACCTCGCCATAGCTCATGGGTGCCGAGAACCTCTTGCCGGTGACGGTTCTCAGTGGCTTCCTGGGGGCTGGAAAGACCAGCCTGTTGACTCATGTGCTTCACAACCAAGAAGGCTTGCGTGTTGCTGTGATTGTCAATGACATGGCTGAAGTCAACATCGATGCTATGCTCGTCAACGACAACAAGGTGCTCACAGTGCAAGACAAGATGGTGGAGATGCAGAATGGTTGCATTTGTTGCACATTGCGAGATGACCTCATCGAACATGTCACGAAGCTTGCTGAAGAGAAACGCTTTGACTACCTTTTGATCGAAAGCACCGGCATCTCAGAGCCAATGCCAGTTGCGGCCACCTTCGTAGCTGACATTGAAGGCAAGGCCATGCTTGGCAAAGTCGCACGGCTTGACACTCTGATGACCGTTGTAGATGGCAAGAACTTCTTTGAGACGTATGGGACGACTGAGAGGCTAGTGGACCGACCCGAGTTGGGCGCAGAGAATGGCGATCAAAGAAGCATCGCGACTTTACTTGCAGATCAGGTGGAGTGCGCAAATGTCATTGTGGTGAACAAGGTGGACCTACTGCAAGAAGAAGAAATTGTGCAGCTTGAAGCTTTGCTCAGGAAGATGAACCCCAAAGCAGAACTTGTGCGATCCAGCTATGGCAAGATTGATTTGAAACATGCATTGAACACCCACAAGTGCGACTTTGATGAGCTTGAGAAAATGCCTGGCTGGCTACAAGAGCTGCGAGGTGACCATGTGCCTGAGACAGAGGAATACAACATCTCGAGTTTGGTCTTCCGTTCGGACAAGCCCTTCCATCCAGATCGCCTGAATCACCTCATGGCTGAGGGGTTTGATGATTTGCTGCGCTCCAAAGGCTTGCTTTGGGTTGCAGGAGGTGATCATGCAGCTCTCGTGTGGGGGCAAGCTGGGGGTGCTGTGAGCCTAGAAGCTGGTGCTTGGTTGCATGGAAATGTGGATCCCGCTCAATGGCCCCCTCACCTGGAGAAGTATAAGAACAGGCCTTATGGAGACAAGCGCACGGAGTTGGTTTTCATCTCTCGAGATTTGGACAAGGTTGCGCTCCGAACACGTCTTGAAAATGCATTGTTGACGGATGAGGAGTATCAGCTGGGACCCAAAGGGTGGGAGAAGTTCTTTGCGGAAGCTGCTTGAATTTGTCAGCCTGGATGGTATGAAGCAAGATCCAGATTTAGTTTTATGTGTACAGTCTGCTGCAGCTGAAGTGTTGCACTATAACACGATCATTTTGGGGGCCAGCTAGGCCAAGATCGTTTGAGGGGTGATTTCGACAAAGTTTTGTGTTTTTTTGCAGCCTTGGATGTCTGCAGTTCAGTTCGGTCAAGTCCACAGCGTAACAGAAGAGCTGGCAAGCCCGATTTGCCTGCAGGCGCTGCGGAAAAAAAGGAACGTCCCTTCCTCTTGGTTTTCTGCAGGGCGTCCCTTGAAATACCAACCAAAAGAGGCTCCAAGTCCCATGTTAGGAAACTCCCATGCTTAAAACCTGGTTTTTTTGCAGACTCTCGCAGACAACCCATGTGTTTCATGGTTGCGAGGGCAGGTGGCCAGTTGTCAGGAAACCCAAGCCTTCACCTTGGCAGGTAAGCCATCGCAACCGCTCCGCGCTCGGCGAAGTTCGAAGCGATGGGATCGCTCGATCCGAAAGCCTCGTGAAGTGATCGCTCCGAAGTTGCGGGATTCGATGGGGCCTGCTCACTCCCTGACTTTAGCTTTTTGCCAACTGGGTTTTCCGTATTAAAACCACCAAAAGTTAAACTTTTAGCAGGGCAGCAAACAGCAATCGAGCTGAGTTCCTGGACTACTCTTGGGGTTTGGATCTGTTTAATGGTAAACATATGTTTTCCCATTTTATTTTATTTTTTTGTTTCGCAGGGGCTCAAGCAAATGGCAAAAAACGAATGGGCGACAAATAGTTCGTGGCTTTATGGGTGTGTGTTTGTTTTCGAGACCCGCCAGCATGGATTGCGGCGTTCCTTTCGGTGTCGCTTTACATCCGCAAAGAAAAGCACCCACAAAAAAAACACAGACCCCTATACTCTTTGGGAAGACATTTTTTGTAGTAAACAACAAGCTTGAGAACTTGTTTTGGGCCATGCACAGGATCGGAAGCGCGCTTAGCTGAGATCAACCCCCCCGAATTCGAGCTAAAGGAGCGCCCAAGGGTGGAAGCAAAAATAGTGACTCACGGGGCCTTCAGGTTTCCCTTTGCCGGCCAACATTCTTCCCTTGTGCCAAGGGCTGTGGAGAAACTCTGACAACGTTGGCTGTGTTGTTCCTGACTCAGTCATTGCTTGGAGTCTAAGCAGCAAAGGGCGTCCCAAACGCGGTCAGGCCCCCACTTGTTTATGTCCTGTGTTTGTTGGTTCGTTTATGCGTGGCGCCCGCAAAGAACTCCATTTGCCAACACACCATGGCTAGCTTGATAGGGGGCAAAGCGATGGCCTCTCAGTCGACTTGCTGCAGGTTTCATGCGCTTTTTTCTCCAGGGAGTTGGTGCACGGATTGATTGGCTAGGTCCCCCAATAGTGGCATTTTACCCTTTTTTTGGGGAATCCCCTACTAAAATAGACTAATTACAGAAAAAGGGTACCCTTATTCTAACCTCTCTACTGGAGAACCTAGTTGGGGTCCTGTTGTCCCTCTTTTTGTTGGGCTGGCCCCACCCAGCCAATCCGAGATTGGGAACGGGCGGCGCCCGGAGAAACACACCTTTTTGTTGCAACCAGCGAATCGACCTGAAATGACCTTTTGGTCTTCCCATGGTTTTGTGACATTGACAAAGATAGGATCAGAAAAGAGTGTGAGTCTCATACCCCACTTGCGCGTGTGGCAGATAGTTCTCAGTTGTCCAAAGCCGCCCTTTTGACCTTTTGGTTTTCCCATGTTGGTCCATTTGGTCATGGCCCCAAAAGGCGATCACCTCGTATCCTTGGGTCCGTAAGGGGCAACTGAGAGTTGCCGAGGGAACTGGAGCGATCACAGCGAGCATGCCGCGCCTGCCGCGATTTAGTCGAACAAGCCTTCGGACTGGTAAAGGCCTCGATCCGGAAGACTTGTGGAGTGACACTTGCCCGATCTTCAACCGGGACGTTGGCAACCATTGGAGCACGTCTCTTTTGGAGGGTACCCGTTTGGAGTGGTTTTTCAGGCAAGCCAGGAAACACACTATTTTGAGGGTCGATGGTTTCATACACACACATGCCAAACAGCTGGTTACACCTTGGTACCGCTCCCATCACCATGAAGATCAGACAGGGTCCTTGTGGCATCCCCAGTTACGTTCCATGGCAACGTGAGGATCTCTCTCTCTCTCTCTCGCGCGTGGTAGCTGAAATATATAGATTTCTTTGCATATGTATTGCAAGGCAAGAGACTGTGATGTCGCTTTAAGTCATGAAACACAATGATACATGGTATGAAATCTCGTATGCACATACCAATGATAAAGCTGCTGGAGAGACAATTATTGAATATCAGCAAAGGGGAAAGGGTATCTTTGCTGCCTAATTTATGGCGAGCAAACGAGCGCAAAGCCACGCCAAAAGATGTCCTCTTGGGGATTCCTTGTTTCAGGTGGACATATGGCTGTGGCTCAAAAAAGAGCACCCAAAATGGCACCAAACGGTAAATATAACCAAAGACTAAAACCAGCGTAATTAACCCTGGCTCTCAAATTTTGGGCCACACCCATATTGCAAGATTTGCGGAAATCTGTTGGATTGGCCCAGACCCCGCAATACCACGCGCCCATGGGCTCTTGCCGATCCAGTCCGCGCTTCGTCAGAGAAACTCCTAGAGCACAGCATCGGCGGAGGAAAACAGAAAGCGCGTCGCGCGGCCCGCTGGAAAATGCGGATCGTGACCCACGAACTTTTGGACATCAAGCTCCAGCTTAGTGATGTCCACTAAAGGGTTCCCAACTGAAATACAAACCAGGAGTTCCTTTCGGACGCTAAACGCATATTTCTCCTTTGCGAGCTTGCTGAAATTCGACGGGTCCCCCCTAATGCGAGCAGATTCGGGCTGGCCACAAGGCATAGATGGGAAGGCAAGCTTCCCTTCGCGTTTGTTGCACTCTGGTTTGTTTCCACGTAGGGGACGCCATCCCCACCCCCTTGAACATGGAATGGATACAGCATGTTAATGCCCAGGACTAAAAGCAAATCAGCACAAGCTAAGAAAACAACAGTCCCAAATTAAATCTCGACTCAAATGGAATTGGAGGAGAGGGGGATTTCGACCCCTCGAATTGTGTTTATGATGTCATTTTGCCCTTTTGTAGGTAAGACTAAACAAATGAAATTGGGGACCCTCACTCCTCCACGTTAAGACAGAGGGGATGACCACCCCAAAAGAGCTGGAATTTCCTTGTTTCCCATCAAAACCACAACAACCTGCTGGCGACTGCGAAGGGAGTTCCATCGTTCTGTCCAAAAGCCGGATCCGTTTTCCGTGGGGTTTCCGGAGGTTTCCTAGCCCTGGAAATGGAAATGGAAGGTACCCCTAGAGCCACCCTATGGGAAGCAACATGGACATGGACCTTTTCGTTGTCAAACAAAAGGCAATCCTGAAAGATGGAAACCTTTCCAAGCTTGGGTTGCTGAATGCATTCACCAAGCCCTTGGCATTTGTGGGTGGTTCAGCCCGGGTCTTTCAATCCATTTCCCTTTTGCCCTTTGAGACAAGTTTGGCAAACTTTGAAAGCATACAGCAAGTCGACACTAGGAGCCGTCATATGTTTAGCCAATGCAACATCCTTGTACAAGAAGGGACCAGTGACGTTCATCCAAGCAACTTCCAAGAAGGAAAAGTAGATGGGTTCAACCGAAGTGAATACGTTCCCTTGTTGGTTTTCGAGTCGGAATCGATTTCACCACTGGACATATTCTTCCCATTTCTTCCAGGGGGCGATCTGTCGCAAGCAAATGGAGGAGCTTCTTTTGACCTCTCGGCCGCTTCTTTTCCGCGGATTTCTTGTGAGCTAATGAAGCGGTCCGGCGAACGTCGGACGGCATGGGCTTCCGCTCGTGCCTGGTGTGCTGGGAGACCTGGGAGAGCGAGTCGAAACTGAGTTGGGTAGGGCGATCGGGGACTTGGTATGGTTAGAACCCACACGGAGACTCCACACGGAGACCAACCATGGCTTCAGTGGGAGTTATAACCATGGTTGCTAACCACCTACCAAGTCCCCGATCGCCCGCTTTAAGTAAGCTCACTCCCTGAGTTGAATTTCGAACTTTAGGAGTTTGGATGATTTGGCCAGGCATAACTTATGGCGATCCCATTTTGTGGTGGACGAACATCCGTTTGCCACCTATTTTGCTGTTCATGAGGGGTACAGGGTTTGACCCACAGCCATTTGGTAAATAAAAAGTCTCATTACCTTTTGTTGCCAATCCGCTCGATCGGAAGTGAGTAAGGGAGACTCCCAACCAAAACTGGGTGCAGCGTGCCGCCGTTGGGATTCCTGACGTGGTGCTGGGATCGGCCATCCTCTTACTGATCGGTTTTGATTTGGAGCTTCAGTTGGGGGGGGGGGGCTTTTTGTTTTGAGGGTAGCATATGTTTTCCGGTTGATCGTTTTGAAGGCACTTCAACAGGAAACCAATGGGGGTTCCCCTTTGCGGATGTCAACACTGGTGTTCCTGCACTTTGGCCACCTTTTGGATTCCAAATTGGTGGGTTCATCTTTTTGAAGGCACGCCCATGTTGCCCACCATGTTGCCCCTTTGAGGATGTCAAACCCGCTTGTGTGCCTGGATGTTCAGCATGTTCAGCACGTGTGAAAGCCGTGTTTGGTGAATCCACTCGATCGGAAGTGAGGAAGGGGTTTCCTTAGGGCATGTTCATTAAGTGTAAGGGACTGTCCCAAAGCAGTCTTGATTCAGGTGGATCCTTTGCGCTCGCTCTTTTTGGAAAGAGGGTTCCTCTACAAATCGTGGTTGTGGTTTTTTGTGGGGGGATTCCCCAAGTACTGCCACTGGACTAGCGCCACTTCCAACCACTGGACTAGTAGTTTTTAAGCTAACAGACAGCCACAATCAGTTGACCCAGGTATGCAGGTATCAGTTGACGCGTTGAGTTGGCAAACTCATCAATCTTTTCGCCTTATGATTGCAGTCCCAGCTACACACACACCAGTGGTGCGCTTGTTCCTTGGTTGGAGAGGGTTCCCCCCTTACAAGGAACTACCAAAGAATCGTGCCCGTTCTTCCCATGGCCACTGGGGGTCCAGGTTTAAGTTGAGAGTGGTGTTGGGGACAGTCGCAGGACAGTCCTATTCAACCTAGGTCCCCAAGTAGTGCCCTTTTACCCGTTTTTGCGGGAGGGTTCCCCTACTAAAATAGACTACATAAAAAAAAATAAAAAATGGGTACCCTTATCTAACCTCTACTGCAGGACCTAGCCACATATCGGCAGTTTCCCTTTGGTGTGCCTTTGGGTACCCACCCCGTCCGCCGTCGCATGTCCATGCGTCAACCATCCCACAGGTGGTTATTAGTATCCCTGCAGGAGGGTGGGTTGAAGGGATCTCACCTGATTCTGATAGAGGATGTGGAACCGCCTCCGCTCAGTCTTCGTCTTCCTCCAGCACCTTTAACGTTCCTTTTCATGTCCAACATCACAAGTACCGGTAACCAAAACGCAGTTGCAAGTGCTGGCTGTGGTCATTTCCCGTTTGTCTTTAACCGCCAAGAGTCTGGGTTCCTTTGTGGCGAAGGAGAGTCTCCTTACTGATTGGGGTTGTCCAAACGGCCACCAAGCGGCAGCTTGATCCGAGGTGTCCTTTTGCTGACCGGCCGGAGCCTTGGCGTTTTGGGATCTTAGCCAGGCGGTTCCCAGCATGCACACCCCAAGGCGCTGGTCACATGCCCGGCAAAACTTGTAACGTTCGTGGAACCCAGCAGTTGTTCACAGCCTCTCCTTTTTTTGCAGGCGGCTTCCTTGCTTGTCAACCAGAGGGCTGTGTTTTGTACTAGGGGATCCCCCCCAAACAAGTTATGGTTTTGTACTGTGGGTTTCCCTTTGAAGCCACCCCCAAAAGGGTACCCAACCAAAGTGAAACCACTCCAAAAGAGTTTAAAAGGGGCGCCCAACCAAAGAAAGACACACACACACACACACACACCATGGCTTCTCTTGCTGTGGTACACCCAGGCTCCAATGTAGCCGCGCGCGACGACTTTGATGAGGCGGTTCGAGCCTCAGAGCAGAAGCTGCACAGACGTCCACCCATTTCGCTGGAAATGGGATGGGTTCAGTGGAAACCGTGGGGGGGGGGGTTGGGAGGTGTTGTAAGGTGTTGTTGTTGATTGGAAGCAATGCTTGGAGGGTGTTGTTGTTCATTTGTTCTTTTTTCCTTGTCAGCTGGTGTCAGGTAACCCTTGGGGCTGGCCTCGGATGGCATCCAAAAACCACCCCCTTGACCAATTGGTGCTTGGGGGAGGGGAGATTTCGATGGGAGATCTCCGTTTTTCCGGCAGCACAGGTTCCGTCTTTTGTGGTGGGTTTGGCTCAAAAACCCGGTACCCAAACGGAACCCTGGTAAGTGGAAACATGGACCAAAACCTGCGTACCCCTAGCTCTTGAATTTCGAGCCACTGCTTGGTTGGAAGACTCGAAAAATGGTTTGGCAACCCATTATCCCTTTTGCGGGGAATAGTAGAACAATGGAAGAGGGTCACGGACCCCCCACCCTCCTAGGGGGGATTGCACGGTCCAAAGCACGCATTTTCGGTTTCTCTGCAAGAAGGCTCGAAACCAGGGGCACCGGTTCATGAAGGGATGGAGTATATGGACCTACAATTGAGGGTTTCCATGGAAACCACCAGTAAATGGCAACTATTGAAGGGGAATTCCAGTGACCCCTGTAGTTTTGCAACATCGGTTTAGTCTACTTCCGTGAGAAGTGAGTCCCCTAAAAAGGGACGAAGAAGTCAAGGGATCGACCCGTGCTTGTATCATAGAAGGGGTCATTTTCCACGAACGCTGTTTCGTTCCTTGGTGAAGCTCTGCTTGGCGTGCTGAGATGTCGCGGTTCGTGTATTGTAAGAGGTTAGCCATTTGTAGGCGTTTCATAGTGTCAAGCATTTCTTACCAGGAGATGATGGTGCTTCGGAACTTACTCTTACCTCTTAAAAACACAACGTTTCTCAACTTTTTGGGTAACATGGGCTATATGCCTGTAAAAGATGAACACTTCCCCAGGGCTTGGAGTTTTAAGGGGTTGCTTCCTGAGTCCCTGGATTTATACTTGTTGGGAAAACCCGTTTTAGTAGCGTTCTGAGGTCCCAAGAAGCTGGTCTTCCGTGCGTATTGGGAGGGATTGGTCGCCCATTGCACCAGGAACCCCAAGAGGAGAGCTTTTGTTTTTTTGCTCTGACCCACTATTTGGGTGTGGGTCAAAGTTTGGTACCCAAAGTGGAACTAAATGGAAACCCGGACTACGCCCAGTTTTGTAGTGGTTTAATTTTGGACACCCTGGTAAAATGTTTGCCGGAACTGATGGTTTCCAACCGACTGTCACGAACAAAGACACCTCCGACCGAGAAGGGCCAGATTTAGCCGCAAGTTTGTCATTCATTCGGGTTATTAGCCCTTTTTTGGAACCATGGTTTCAATTTGCACGCAAGCTGAGGGGGTTGTCTGGACAAAAACGATTCCTGTCAGGAAACGAGCTGCACAAGGCATGGTTGTTGTTGGGACACATTTCACATTTTTGCTTATTGTGGTTTAGTGGTTGAAATCCAAATCGACTGAACGGCTAAAATTTGAGATTTTTTGCTCCCCTAACCCAACGCCAACCAAGTCAAGGCTTGCTGAGACCTATGCAGCCAGCAGGAATGGATCCTGGATCCCCCTCTTTGGGGTCCTTTGGACAGTTTCCCATAAGCTTACTGCCTCAGTTCCTGAACTTGTTATTACTTTTTGAAGACCGTTTTAGTGGTAAACAAAAGGTTTGAACCTTTTGCGGGCCCTTTTTTTACTCAGGAAGTGAGTAAAACAATCAATTCAAAGTTCAATGTTGTTTTCTTAGTTCTTGAACTATTGGGGTTCATACCAAGGGTGCGAACACAAAATGAGTCCACAGGTGCGGCTTTAGATTGGATCCGTTGAGACACAGGTCGCTCGCCACGGATTTGTGCACCGGTGAAGTCTGAACAGGGCTCCTTAAAAGATACATTTTGCAAACATTTGAACCATGTTGCTTGTTCAACACCAAAATCAAGGTTCAAACCACCATTTACAAGGCAATGTTCAGGTGTATAATGCATCCGGATCTCTGCTAAAGCTGAAAATCGCAGCGCCTTAGGCCATGGCCCGAAAGGCTAAGGTGGGGTGAGCAGCCGAAGCATGTCTAGGTGCCCCAGCAATTGGTGCCCTTTTACCTTTTATCGTTTCTTTTTTGGGGGGAGGGTTCCCCTAAAATGGACTACAGAAAAAAGACGGTACCCTTATGCTAGCCTCTCTACTGGAGGACCTGGATGTGGACTTGAATTTGATGTGGTAGGACGCTCGCATCTCATTCCTGTCTTCCCGAGCCCAGCAGGACGGAGTTTAACATCTCCAAAACGGCTGCCAAGCCTCAACAAAGATACATGTTAGTCTTTTTTTTCACACGCGCTCCCCACGCAGGTGAGCCTGGAATCGCCAGAGGCGTGGTGAAAGGGTTGCAGCTCGAAAGTGTGGGTGGGGAGCCAACATAAACCCTAAAACGGTGTTTGCTGGGCCCACATAAACCCTGAAACAGTGACGGTGGGGCCAGAATAAACCTTACATAAACCCTAAAACAGCGTTGGTGGGGCCCACATAAACCCTAAAACAGTGCTGGTGGGGCCAGAATAAACCTTACATAAACCCTAAAACAGCGTTGGTGGGGCCAGCATAAACCTTAAAAACAGTGTTGGTGGGGCCAGAATAAACCTTACATAAACCCTAAAACAGCGTTGGTGGGGCCCACATAAACCCTAAAACAGTGCTGAAACAGCGTTGGTGGGGCCAGCATAAACCTTAAAAACAGTGTTGGTAGGCCAAACATAACATAAACCATGAAAGGTGCTGGTGTCACCAACATAAACCCTAAAAGGTATCGGCGGGGCCCACATAACCCTAAAAGGCGTCGGTGGCGGCAACATAAGCCCTAAAAGGTGTTGGTGGCGCCAGCAGAAACCCCAAGACAGTGTTGGTGGGCCCAACAAAACCCTAAGAGGTGTCTGGGGGCCAGCAGAAACCCTGAAAAAGGTTTTCCAGCACTCCGCGCGAAACCCCGAAGTTGTCCTGTTCTTGACCTGCAAGTTGTAACGGCTGCACAAGAGCTTCAAGAAGACGCGGTCAGTTCTGGACGAGCCTACCTGACACCAAAGCCAGAGCATCAGCGACCTCTAGAGCCATAGCCTTTGTGTTTCTCGTTTTTCAGTATTCCATTTTTGTCCTTTTTCTTTTGTATGATAATTAATCTAGGAATTGTGTGTTGATAGTAATTGATCTCTTTTGATTAAATGATCAAGCAATTCTTGTTTTTGTTTGTATACAGGTGGCTGCGACAGTCGTCAAGGCATCCCACTGTCTCTTTCAT
>CAUJNA010001079.1:948803-978803 GCA_963377175.1 Effrenium voratum
CACTCGCCACGCTTGGCGAGGTTCATGCGAGCTTTCTCGCAGAACATGAAGTACGCCGTGCTGCAAGACAGCAAGGGTGACATGCCAGAAGAGGACAGCAGCGAATCGTCCGGCTCTTTAGGTTTGTGCTGACTCTCTTCGAAGCTTTTCACAAAGGATAAATAGAATGACTTCTCTAGGGGTCAACAGGATTCCAATATGGCCAAAATGTTACCCTCCCATCACATGGAACCTCACAGAAAATGCAGTTCAAAACCCATGCTCTCCCCCAAGTTTCTCATTAAAAAAAATAAATACAAAACAAACATGGAGTTGTCTCATGTGGGAAGTTCCCCTTTAAAGCCGGAGTTCTCTTTTATGAGTATTCCATGCTTGGAATTCTCATGTTCTTTATGAGTTCTCTTCCTCTCTTTAAAGCAGGGTTGTGGGATCACGGGGTTTCTCCCCACTTCTGTGATACAAGGGAATCTCCCTTTATAAGAACAAAAGAGTCTTTGAGAAGCCCTTTCTGTTGTATCGCAGAAGTGGATTCCATTCCCCACAGCCCTGCTTTAAAGAGTTGTCTCACGTGGAACCATTTTCTTCTCATTTGGAGCCTGTGGGTTCTGGATCCCCTGGGTTCTGGTTCCTGTGGGAAGTCGCAGCCCGCTGTTCAAAGGGAATATCCTTTTCTTGCTCAGGGCTCCTGAAAAGATCGATACAAATTTTGCAGCCATTTGACACATGGGGGCTTTTTCAACCCCCAAATAAAGGGACACCACCATTTACAAGTTGCAATGTTCAGGTGTATAATGTAAGGATCCCTGTTGCTGGTGCGATTAAGGAATGAGATGGTTCTTGGTTCTGTTTTTCGTATTCCATTTCTCATTCCCTAGCACCAGCAAGTTTGGGGGAATGCAGGAATCTTCGAGAACTGGTTCAGTTTGGGGACATTCCCAGATTCCCAGATCCAGCGGTTACTTTTTATGCCGTGAAACGGCTACCCAAACAATAATTGTTGCAGCGAACAACATATCTACAGGATGGGTTCCAGAATTCGCCAGGCTTTCTTTTCGCCGAGCACTCATTGGAAACGGTCATTAGAAGCTGCAGGCGTGTAAGCTAGTCTATGTCGTTGGGGCTACCGCGGAAATCCAAAATGCATACATTTTCCAGAACCCATTCGAAAAAAAACGGGGCAACGCCACAAGTGCTACAAAATGGGTTTGCAACAAAGTGGGGAGACCCCCTTTCCGCCATTTGGAGCCCAATTTGGCCACATGCCCATGTAGCAAATAGTCGCCGCAACTTCCCTACAGTTGATTTTCCAGGGCCTACTTGGGTACTTAGTAGTTTTACATGTGTTTTCCATCCCTGCAGCTGCAATGGTCCATGTGAGCCACAATCAAACCCCGGCAAAGGAACATTGTGACTTCCATTTGCGCAGGAATCTTTGTTATTCTCCCCTGTTAGTCTTACAGGGAATCTATCACTACTGGACATATTTTCATTTTTTCAGAGGGCTGAAGCAAATGGAAGTTGATGGTAAACAAAACGTTTCGACTTCTGGGCAATCCACTCGATCCGAAGAGAGACACGGCCTGGAGGGGCTGGACTTTTTCATCCACCGAGCGAAGTTCGCAGGAGCGTCTTCGCCAGCTCAAGGCCATCGAGGCCGCAAGAGGAGCCTCAGCGCCGAAGGGAGCCTCAGGCGAGCTGCGGAGCGGATGAAAACCCGTCCGTTGAGTGGGGTTCGACCAACACAACAAAAACAGTTCCATTTATCTGGGTTAGCCAAGGGAAGCTTTACCCAAAAGGGAATTGGTTTTTGTTACCTAGAGTTACTTCCAATGGGAGAAAAAACAAATATGTGTTTTTTGAGACTCCCTAGGTACACAATTGTGGTTAAGTTAACTTTCACTTGCTGAAAATAATATGTTTATCATTATTACTAGTTTCGCCCGCCATGGGTGTGTGTTTGTGTTTGTGTGAGGGTACCCTTTTTCGTGCCTTAAAAGAACCCAGAATTTGGACAGCCGCCATGTTAGCTTCCATTCGCTGTTGTTGATTTTCCCCTGTTGGTTTTGAAGCGAATCTATCCCTGTTTCATTTTTTGCCAGAGGCGAACAACGCAAATGGAGGCCTCTGAAAACCACGGAACATGAAGGGCGCGCGAGAATCCCGGAACGGGTTTCCTTTGAGTTTCTGGACCTCAGTCACTTGGGATTGGACCTTTTTTGTTTGAGAACTTTCTTGGGCCATCCACTCAGGAAGTGAAAGGAATATTTTAGGTACATGTAGTATATATATATATAGATATGAACAGAGTCAGATAATATGTGGGCGTGTCTTTTTAATGGATCCTTCCAAATGGTGGTTCCCTTTTTTATTTCCCTTTAGAACCCACCAACAAAGGAAACCAACTCCAAGAAAAAAGCCACAGACCCGTGCGTCTTGCGTGCCCCAAGTGTGCGAGGTTTGGTGCCCTTCTGGGGTTCAACAGATCCAAAAAAGACAACGCGCTCATTTTGTTTTTGGGGGGGGGCTGCAGCCAGAAGAGGGGCAAGCTGGGAGCACTTGAAAAGATCTCTAGAGCACAGATGGCATTGTTTTTTTACATTGCCCCATATCATGGTTGTTGTTGGGAAACATTTTACATTTTTGCCTTTTGTGGTTTAGTGGTTGAAATCCAAATCCACTTAACTGCTAAAATTTGAGAGTTGTTGCTCCCCTTCCAACGTCAAGATATGAAGAATTTTTCAGCGGCCAACCCTTCACCCCTGGCACCATGGAAAGCCTAGGACTTGAGATAGTTCCACGTTTCAGACTCAGGGCCGACGTGGGTTGTGGGCTGTGAATCCTTTCAACAAGATATGTTCCAGCACCCAACAAGCTTTCGTTGGTTGCCGCACTTGTGACTTTGGACATGGGCAAACGCAGTTGCAAGTTGGGACCCGCGTGCTGGTGCAAGGCTCCCTAGACTTTGACCGTTGGGTTTAAACAGCATGTCGTCGCGACGTAGATGTGTTTGCTGCGAACCTCGCCGCGGGCCAGTTTGAAGGGAGTTCCATGTTGTGCAGTGAGGACTTATTACATAGTCTGCTACAGGCTTCACCAGCAAGGGATCGACAAAGCACCGAGTCTTGAGGTCAGGCCAACGTGGGTGTGTGTTTTTGTTGAGGCTCGGTACCGTTTTGAGGGGTTCAGAACACCAGACCCGCCCGACAGAGGGTTGTTGGGGCGGGGCTTCGTCAAGGCGAGGGGGTAGGCCTTTTCAAGGGGCCTTCTTTACGGAGGTGGGGGTGGGGGGGCGGTGGGGGGAGGCCCTGGCAGGTGGTTGGTTGGTTGCTTGCTTGCTTGCTTGCTTGGGTGGGTGGGTGGTTGGTTGGTTGGTTGGTTGGTTGGTTGGGTGGTGGTTGGTTGGTCGGGGGCTCGGTGGGACAAAGGTTTGGGCTGGGTTTAGGGTGGGTTCCAGATTGGCTCAGGGTCGGCTCTCGATGTGTTCCCAAACCTGTTGAGAGCAAATTTGGGGGTGGTTGTGCTTGCAGCAGATGGTTTAGTGCTGGTTTATGGTGGGGCTTTGCTTAAGCCCACTTGGGTGGTTTAAGGTATGTGGCGGGTGGCACCTACCTCAAACCACCCAAGTGGGCATAAACACAGCCAATGTTTTAAAGCCACCCGAGACCAGCCCTAAACCTACCCGAGACCAACCCCAAGAAGCCCCACCATAAACCAGCACTAAACCATCTGCTGCAAGCACAACCACCCCCAAATTTGCTCTCAACAGGTTTGGAACACATCGAGAGCCGACCCTGAGCCAACCTGGAACCCACCCTAAACCCAGCCCAAACCAACACCTGGTGATGCTGAGGATGTTGAAAACGATGCTGAGGATGTGAAAACGATGCCGGGCCTGAACCTATCCCAAATCGACTACCCCAAACCTACCCTAAACCTACCCCAAACCTTTATCCGTTAGTGTCTCCTTTCGTGCACGCCGGTTAGGCTAATGCCAGGGCTATGCAAAAACAACACCTCAGCCCTGTATAAATTTGTTGGGGGGAGGGCGGGTTGTTCTTGTTCTTGGTGTTGTTGTTGTTGCCTCGCGCTCCCCTGAGCCCTTCGCCTCCCTCTACGCAAAGCGGCCTTATGGCCATAGGCCACACGACTAGAGCTCTGCAGATCTAGGTGCAACTAATTTGGTTTCTCTCCCAGTGTCCTGGGCCTAAGGCAAGACCAAGCATGGCTGTACAATAACGTAGCGGGTGTGGGAGAAAACGCGCGTCGGCTTTCTCCTCTTGGGAACACAAGTGCTTCCTATGTGATTTTGCTGCAACCTCCATTTTGTGTTTATGCATCCCTCCTGGATTTGGAGCAGGGTTTTGACCTCCCTATTGGTGTTTTTACACGGTTTTTACCGTGTACCCTCAAAAAAAGCCCCAAATGATGTCCACAATCCAAACCGATTCGGGTAGATGAAGGTTCGGGACAATCCCAACTATAAATAGCTGCGGATATCCGCCTTTGTATTTCCTCACATGGTTCTGGGTATCGACCATTTTAATAATTTTAGAGATCGAGACGGTTTTCTCTGCTTCGGGCGGGGCTCACACGTGTGTTGCAGAAATATCTCCTAAGCATCTGGCAGCTCTTTTTTCTTGCAAACCGTTGTTGTGGATGGACAAAATCCAATTCGCACCACTTAAGAAACCCTGGAAGGATTTGATTATCCTGTAAATACCAACAAATTATGGTTTCAACCATGGTTTCAAAGTGGTGCGAAATGGATTTCGTCCATCCACAGTATGTTGTTGTTGCTGGGATTGGGCCGCAAAACCGTTTCGCCGTGAGTTCCCTTGCCTGTCAGAGGCGAGCGGGCAGTGAGCCTGCTGAGCTGGCCGAGGCGAAGGGGCGGCTCCCTACAGATGGCACACACACACACATGGCATTGCCATTTTATTGGGTGCTCGTACAGACTGACGAAACGTGAAATTTCTTCTCGACAGGTTGCATGGAACCCAAGAAGCCACCTGCTGTAGGGCCCCTTCGAAAGCTCCATATGAAATTGCAGGACAGGGCCCACCCCACGACGGGCTTCGAACGCGCCCTGATTTGGGAGCCTATTGGTATTTTTCAAAGAAGGGAGTGGCTTGGAAAGCATCTGTAGGTCGAAGTGCGGCTGTGCAACTTTCAGTGTGTAGTACAAGTAATTGAGAGTACTTTGGCGGGCGCTTGCTAACCCTCAATTCAGGTGAGAAATTGGAGCATTCGGGCCCAATTCTCAGCTTTGATAAGCTAAAAGTGCAGAGCGTTTGAGCAGAGTCGGTGTTTTTGTTGGACCCAACCGCCGCAATAGCGACTATGTCATTGAATTGCAGTGTGGCTGCCAGCTCGGCAACGACATATTCGTAGGAAGCACGCGAACTATAGGAGAGGCATGTGCTATCATGAAACGAGCCAAAGGTGTCTTGAAGTTGTGTCAATGGAAACAAGTCCGGTCCCTTGGTTCCGCATGGTACCTATTTTTATGTTGCAAACATGGATCCGTCGCTCGATTGCCTGGGAAGTTGCTGGTAGACCCAGCTGGTTGCGCGCCAACTTGAGTCGAGGGACCGATGGCACGCAACAGCACCAAGCAGATGTACCGCAAAAATATATATAAGAAAGAACCTACTGCAACTTCCGACAACTAGCAAGCGGGCGTGTTTTTTCAAGTTGGTGCCCCTTTTTCGGTTGGTTTCAAAGAGAAACCAGTAGGTAAAGGGGACAACTAGCACAGGGGACTTCGGGAGAAGATCACTTTGGTGGGTGTGTTTTTCCGAGGGTGCCCCTTTTTGGGTAGGGGTCCGATAAAAACACGGCACACCCCAATGCTAGCAGGGTCTTTTTAGTTCTAAGGATTTTCCTACCCGAAAATCCCACATAAACCAAATCCAGGTCTGCTTTAGTGGTGTTCCAAACAGTCGGCTTACGTTCTACGAGGACTCCGCTTGCAAAGCAACCAGGATCCGACTCGGGACCCCATCCGTCACACCCCAGCGGCAACCGGCGTTGGTTGCTTCACAGGCTCCAAGGCTGAGGGCCCGCCCTTCTGGTTTTCTATTGCAAGTTGTGAGGGGATGTGTTGTTTGGCGGTGTTTGTCATCAAGTTCAACTTAGGCTTTTCGTGGTGTATAGTTTCCATGCCCGCAAGTCAAACTTTTAGCAGGGGATGAGGTTGGACAACCCAGTGTGGGGAGGGGGGAAGTTCAAGTGGGTCTGTCTTCTTAGATACCCTTTTTGGGGTGGTTTTAAAGGGAACCAAAAGACAGTTTCTATTTTGCCACACCGAGAACCGACCAACCGCAGGCCCGAGTCGCGGTTCAAGGCACGCACAAGGGAATGGGTCAAGGCCTAGGAGCTCGGAATGCACGAGTGAAAGCGTGGCTTTACTTATTCCTGACTATTTGTGGTTGGTGAATCATTGCAGAGTTTTTGCAGGTAGCCGTCCCCCTTCCAAGAATTCTAGGGTAATTATGGTAACCTGTCAAACGAGGTGAGCTTGCATGGAACCACCCGCTACAAGTACCATTTGTTTTTTCAATAGCGATGCAAGAGGCCTGCACAGCATAGGTTTTCTGTTGTTTGACCATGGGTTGTCCTGAGGGAAGATGACAACGACAACTCCGAGTTAAACTTGATCAGATGATTAACGGGAATCCCCTCAAAACAATTTCATTCCCTCAAAGCACGCCCTGATAGAAGGCACTCGGTTGTTCAGTGGCACCCTTTTCCTTTTTCCTTTTTTTTGGACGGCCCCACTACAACTGGTCTTCCCCATCTTTGGGTTCCCTTTTTTTCCAGGGTCACACAACCAACTGAGGGCATCCTCCGGCACTGGGTGGGGCTTCCGTTGGGTCCCCTTCATCCCAATGAGGCATTGTACTTTTGGAGCCTCATTGGCTTTGGGGGAAACCCCTTTGTGGAGTCCAAGGGGACACAGGCAAACTAGAAAAAATCTGAAGTGGAGCAATGTTTATTTCTACGTCGTTTGATTTGGGAAAGCTAGATCCTCCGAAGTTGAGCGATGTTTTTCCTATGGGTTACGGGGTCTCGAAAGAGGGTTTCAAGAGGGGTTATATATCAAAGGGTACTCAGGAAGGATGTCTTTCCACTCCGTTTTGTTGTCCTACGCGGTTTGATTGGGGAAAGGGGAAAGGCCTGCCGCTGGAAATGAGAAGAGCGCAGTTGAAGGGAACTTGGCAACTTCCTCGAGCGAACAGCTCCCAGAGGTTGTGTGTTTCGGTTGCGGAAGGAGGCCCTCCAGCCAATTCGAACATGGTGTTCATCTAAGGGCCAGTTTCTACATCCTAAAACCATGCCCCTGAAGCAAAACCCAGGGAATGAATCCCAGATATCGTGAAAATGTCCCATTCAGGCATTCAGGGCGGGGTGCAGCTTTGGGCATGGTTTAAGCCCTTGCTAAAACAAGATGTTCAGGCTTCCATTTGCTGAAACAATGTTTTTGTTGGTTTTGAGGGGAGTCTATCACTACTGCACATATGTTGTTTCTCCCAGCGGAGGAAAAACGCAAAAGGAGGCAAGTCTTTCAAAGACTTTGGCTCACTCTCCGCGGAAGTCGGCACCGGGAAAGAGTGAGGCGGAGTTTGCCGAGCGCCCTCGCGAGCGCGAGAAGCGCGCCAAGAGCTTCTGGGATGCACTAGTGTTGACCTTGAACCCCATCTCAGCTGTTGCCAAGTTGTTTGGTGTTTCGTTGTTTTGGTTCTGTTCATTTTTAGGGAGGCTGCAAGAAACAAAGGTTCTTGTGCAGCCATACCAAGGGCTGTGAAGCCTTGGTCCTTTATCTAGAAGCATGGGCTCTGGGGGGGAGGAAGGGGGGAGCGCCGATTAGCTCTTGAGCCCATTTGGGCTCCCTCCTCTTCCGCCCCAGCCACTTTGAGCAAGAAAATCCTCACCAAGGGTCCGATCGGGTCCAAGCATGGAGTACCCGGAATTCCGGTTTTCAGCATTTTGTTCGGGTCTTTTTTGGTGCCAAGGGTTCAGCATCTAGCTGCAACCGGAGGTACAACAACTTCACGCATGGAGCTTTGCAGTTGCTTGGTCCTTGAGGCGATTTCCAGCGAATCAGTCCCGGTTCCCTTGGCTTTTAGGCAGGTTTTTAGTTGGTTTAGTGTGGTCTTCTTTTGAGTAGGTTTCATTGGTGGTTTTAAAGGACGACCAACAGGAAAACTGATGCCATTTTGGGGTCCCCTAACAAAATCACGCATAGAGTTCGGTTTGTGGGCTCAGTCTTAAGTTTCAATAAACAAACAGCAGGTGAAGAGACGTAAATAAATGCCTGGCTATCCTGGTTATGGCAAATCCACCTGAGCGGAAGTGAGTCAACATGGAACCCAGAAGCCATCAAGAGGCGTCTCCTTTTTGTAAACCCCTCCCGTTGATTTGCAGCCACAATAAAATCCCAACTATATATAGTTGCGGATATCTGCCTTCTTAATTCTTGAAACATGGTTCTGGATTACAACCATTTTGACACCGGGGTAAGGGTTCCTCTTTAAACTCAACCAAAAAAAAGTGCCTTTTTTTCAATGGCCACTGGGCATCTGAGATTTTCAGTTTGGGCCTCTTTTTGGGTTCCTCCCGTTACTTTGCCGCGGGGCAACTATCGCTCCCACGGCAGCCCAAACAAATATTCCCAGATGTCAAAATTACACCGACAAATGCATTTCTTAGTCCCCCCCCTCCCCTCACCTCCCCCCACCCCTCACGCTCCGGTTCTTCAGGCGGTGCACTCCACGCATCGGGCGTGACAGCGCTAATGATCGCCTGCCTGGGCTCGATCTAGCGCTCCAAAGATGCCGCGGCCGGGTGGTTGGGCATTGGGTTGGGGATATCCTCACTCCCTGAGCTGGACTTTATACTTTTTGGGAAGACCATGGTGGTGGTGAACAAAAGAATGGTTTTCGGCTTTTTCTGGCCAATTCACTTAGGAGGTGAGAATTTGAAGGAGTCCCTCTTTCCAAGAATCAAATTGGACAGGAGGAGGCCCGAAAAGGAAAGTAGTCTTCCACAACCCTCTTGTCAGCTGCCATGATTGCTGAAGGGAGGGTTCTGGGCAGAGAACAACCTGCTCAGCTGGGGGTGAGGGGAGCTTGCTCGGAAGATTTCCTCTTTTTGTTTCCGGTTTGGAAAGCATGTTATTTGACAACAGAGGGATTGGTTCCCACTTCTATGATACCAGGGCACCTCTTGTCCAGAGGAATTTGTCATTTGGAAGGCCTTTCACTTGGCAACTTTTCGCGACCTCATGGAGTTTCAGGTTTGGAGACTCTGATGGAAGTTCCTTGCTTGGGGGTGGCCTTTTGAAGGTTGGTTATCGACTTTCTGCCCGTCTCATGAAAAGGATCTACCTTTCGAAGAGGACACTTTGTTTGATGGCTTTCGATTTTGATGGACTTACTTTTTGGCGAGTTGTTTTATGTTAAAAAGGCTCGGACTGTGTGGCAGTCCACTTAGGAAATGAGAAACACGGTGGCAGCGTGTTTGGATGATTGGTATGTCAGCCCAAAGCCAATAGATGTTGGGTTTTGCGCAATTCGGTCTCGGAATGTTTGTGGTCAGTTTGCTCTTCGAGCTCCCAGTAGTCTAATTTCCAATCAAGCCCAGGCTAAAGGGCTGAATCACCAAGAACCGGATCCTAAAGACCCAGCCCCAGGCCTTCATGAGGTAACTTGGCCTTATTGCTTGCCCGGCTTGTTTTGGGCTTAACCCCGAGCCTTGGGGTTTTTCGGGGTCGGCTTGCGACCGCACTTCGCAGCTTTCGAAGCGACGGCACAGATCAGAGACTCAGCACAGAGTCGCCAGTATTAGCTTCAAGGTGTCCTTTGTGTTTTTTTTTGCCAAGGCGAGGCGTGTTGCGTAGCAGAGGAACAGACACACATGCCACTCGCAAGGATTATTACGCACCTGAAGTCACTCCCTGAGTTTCTGGATGTTTTGTTCTTTCGGGGAAGACCTGGTGCACCGTCAAATGAATTCTTGACTTGGGGCTAACAGGATGGACTTCCACGTGGTCAGGATCCCTCATCACCTCAAAAAGTTGGCAAGGGAGCCTTGACCATAGGCCAAACAGCCGGAGCTTGGACATGTGAGCGGCAAACAAAAAGCGAGCAGAGGCCACTCCAGACGCAAGAAGGCCATTGAGGCTGCTTATGGCATAAGGGTTTAGCGCCCTACGCGCGCTTTACGCGCGCGCGTTCTCCTTGCCAGCCAGGAGCCTTGGCTCAGTGAGTCCAAGAATTTGGGGTTTACCTTGAGCTCTCCGATCTGATGTTTGTTTAGACTACAAAACATAATTCTGAATTACTATAAAAATACTGTGGATGGTTGCGAAATCCATTTCGCACCCTGCCATGATGACCCTGCCATGATGACTCCCCTGAAAATACCAACGGTTTCTTAGGTGCGAGAAGCGGATTTCACAGCCATCCATAGTATCACGTTCGGCTCTGGTTGACAAGTTGTTTTTTTTGTTTTTTTTTTTTGCATTCTACGCGTATTCTTTGTTGTAGAATTGATGTATTCAACATATATACCCTCGACCCATGAACCCTAACCACGTCAGTCAGGAATTTCCTAGGAGTTTTACCCCCTACGAGGGGGCCCAAGGTTAGAAGATGATTGCAAACCCGTGGAAAACATTGGAAGTCGAAAACCTTTGAGAGAACGATTACACGTTGTCGGAGTAGGGGGTTTGGGAGTGGAAACTCGCTTGGATATTGGGGACAACTCCAGGAGGGTTGCTTTGAGCCTCTTCAAAGGCAATTGTTGTTCAGCACCCCACAAAACCTGCTTTTTGGACTGCACTTCTCATTCTGGACATGAAAAACAAGCAGTTGCAAGTTGGGACCCAGGTGCTAGGTGAGGTTGTAAAAAGCATGAGCGGTTCCTTTGTGGACCCTGCCGCCTTGCTTTAGAAGGGCAAAGTACAACTTCCATTTTTTGTATTTTCCCTTGTTGGTTTTAAAATGAATTCATCACTACTGGAGATACATACATATATATTTCCAAAAACCGGCCGTTTTCCCCGGGGGTTCCGGAGGTTTTTCTAGAAAGAAGGATTTCTGGAAAAGTACAAGTTGTTTTGGTATAGAAAGTGGCAAGCTCAATTCAGAGGCCCAATGAAGGCTTTGGAAGTCTCAATTTGTATAGCCTTTGGCCTGTGCCTATATGGGTATGGGTCAAAATTTAACCAACAGGGGACAGCAGGTTTAACTCCATGGTTCCATTTTGGGTACAGCCATATTTTCCTACATATGATACAATGTATACATATATATATGTATAGGTATTTAATAGTATCCCCTCGCCCGCTCCCCCCCAAAATGAGCACAAGCCACCAAGTTCTCAAGTGCTCTAGGAAAGTTGGTGCTGACTTCAGTTCGAGCCTTACATTTGTTTTACGCAATGGGCGAGAAAAGACAGTCGTTTTCGAGCACCTTCCGAAGCTTCCATGATTGGAGAGAGGGAGGGTATCGAGCCCTTGGAAGTGTCTTCTTACTCCCTGATCTCCTGGACTTCATACTTGTTGGGAAAACCGTTGTAGTGCTAAACAAAACCTCCACTCGATCGGGGACTGAGTCTTTGGAAAAGCGGATACTGGGGTTCGAATGGGCTAAAGCGTTAACCGTAGGTGGTCGCTTGTCTTGACTCTTAATAAGTATCCACTTGGGCCACCATTTTGGCTCAAGTGGACCTTTTGATCCTTTGTCTTGTGATTTGAAATCTTTCTTTCCCCTACTCTCAAAGCCATGTACGCCCCCGCCTACGCTGGTGCCGCGGTAGCAGAGGCCAAGGCTAAGGCAAAGGCCTCCATGGCAAAGTACCTGGCGAACCTCGTGAAGAGGGAGGAAGAAGGATGGACCGTTTTGGCTGCTGAGGTCCCTCAGGCACCTGACGAGCGTTTCTTCTCCAGCGCAGATGAGCTGGAGCAGGCCCCCCTTATCCCGGCCAAGCGCAAGGCAGAGGATGAGCCGATGGAAGATGCAGCCCCTGGGGTGGCGCAGGTGCCGAAGGCCCTGACACGCCCCTCAGAGGCGTTCCTGGAGCTCCTGAACCCGCCGGAGGAGGACGTGCCCATGGAGGAGCTCCTGGCGAAGGACGAGAAGGAGCTGCCGATGCCCAGGTTCCCCTCGGCTGCAGCCTGCTTGGAGGAGGCCCGCCTGGATGCCCGGGCAGACGCCAAGTGGCAGAGGCGCCGGGAGCTGATGGCGAAGGTCAAGGAGCAGGCGTCCTCGGAGGAGGATGAGAACCCCGCAGCCCCCCCGCCGGGGGGGAGCGTGTTCACCAAGGCCCTCAAGGTCTCGGAGGGCCTCTACCAGTTCAGCGACGACCAGATGGCGGGCGACTTCCCTTGCTTCGATGCGACCACGGCCACTAGGCTCCGCCGACTGCAGGCCAAGGACGTCCAGCGGCTCCTGCGAGGCTTTGAGGGCCCCCAACTCAAGCAGGGGGGCCTGGAGCGCGTTGTGGAGGCCTTCTACATCGCCAAGATGAAGTACGAGCATGAGGCCCGGCTCAGCACCCCGGGACAGCAGGTTGGCAAGCGCGCTGGCTTGGGGTACGGGGGCCTGGAGAACCGCCCCCTGGGCAAGGTGCCCACATCCTGGATCTGCCCCTGCTGCACCATGCCCTGGGTGAAGAAGGGCGCCACGAAGTGCATGGGGTGCGGCAAGAAGACGGAGCCCATTGACACGGCGACCAACTCGGCCACCCTGGAGATGGCGGGCACGCATTGGCAGTTGACGGTGGATGACCAGGGCAATGCGGTCTGGACGGCGGCCCGGTCCGCGGGTGCCGAAGGCCCTGACACGGACCGGGCCCGCGACCTCAAGCTCAGTGCCTCGGTGGACGTCAGCGAGCTGGCCACCGACCCGATGGCCTGCGAGAACCCGGACCAGGCCAGCTTCTCGGACTTCGTCCCCTCCTCGGTCCGGGCGGTGATCAGGAACTGCCCCATGGAGCTGGACGAGGAGTTTCTGACGGCCCCACCGGGGGAGAGGCCCCCATTGCCAGGCGACAAGGAAGAGGGCCAGGAATGCAGAGCCTTCCACCCGTCTGCGGTGAAGGCCTTCAAGATTCAGACCCGGCTCAACGCCACCACCATCGCCCAGGAGGAGGCCAAGAAGGCGGACCAGGTGGAAGCGGTGGAGCGCTCCGCGGCGGTCCTCCACGAACTTCAAGGGGGGGCCATTGACGGAGGAGGTGATGGAGGCCTGCTCCTGAAGAACCTGGACTTGGACCTCTTCCGTGAGAAGCTGCTGGACAAGCTGGGTGCGGACTGGGGGAGACCCACACCGGAGCTCCTCCAGGCCCAGACCACTGCGGAGGAGGCGAAAGCGAAACACCAAGCCAGACAGGCGAAGGGCTCCCTCGAAACCAGAATGCTCGAGCCCATCGCGCCTCCCTTCAGTGCGTGGCCTAGCGAGGTCCGGGTCGCCATTGAGACTGGGGTCTTCGAGCCGACAACGGCATGGAGGGACTTCAGTATGGACGACCTCACATCCCTCACGGACTCCTACCTTGAGGCCAAGGCGGGCTGGGTAGGTCTTCCCGGCGGCCCTCCTGTCAGATCTGCCGGACCTGACAGATCCCCATGCCAAAGGCGGGGGGCTCTGGTGCGCCCTGACAGGCCGCCCACCATCCCCCCAGCCTCGGGCTCTGGCGTGACGAGCTCAGGTGCCGAGGGCCCTGACAAGCCGTCCGCCACCCCGGTGGGCCTGGACACCAAGGACCCGGAGGTGCAGCTCTCGGTCCTGCGCTGGATGATGAGCAAACGGGTCGGAGAGGTCCGTATCTTTGCGGGCCGCTGGGTCCGACGACCGGGCCCGGTACACGTCCCGGATTGGGCGAAAAACCAAGGTGAATCCGGAGGCGTTGGAGAAGGGTACGCATCCCAGGAACCACCAGGTGGGTGGACTCCCCTGGGCCAGGTACTCCGTTGATGAGTTGAACCAGCAGGCGAAGGCGGGGGACCGACCCTACCCTGGGGACCTGCGATCCATCTTTTGGGCTGCCCCCCACGATCCGGATGAGGACTTCCACTGGACGCGCCAGATCTCGTCCTGGACACTCCCAGGCCTACTGGGGATGTTCGGGCACAGCTACACCCAGAGCTGGGAGTCTCTGCCACTACTCCAAGGGGGGGCAGCGGGGCCCGAAAAACAAGGCCCAGAATCAGACCCGCCTGGAGGGCTGGGAGACCCTGAAGGAGGACGCGCGGTGCTTCCTGAAGGAGGAGGGCCTTCCGTTTCCGCAGACAGGACCGGAGTGCACGGACACCCCGGCGGAGGTGATGCAGCTCCCGGTCCAGGACGTGGCGGACTCCAAGGAGCAGATGATCCTGCGGGCGGTATGCGACGAGCGCATCTCGGTCCCGGTGGAGAGCCTCCAGCAGTTCCCAGAGGTGTACAAGGCCCTCATGGACCGCATTGGAGGCCCGGGGGCCCTGGCGGAGGTGAAGGTCAACTGGCGCTGCAACACGAAGCAGTGGTGGGTCGGCGCAGTCCCCGACTCAGTGGCCCCCTCCATCTACCGCAAGCTCGGCTACACCAACGACATGATCAAGCTGATGGGCCTGGACCCCTCCGCCCCTGGGTGCCGGACAGGTGCCGATGGCCCTGACATCCGCCCCAGGGGAGGCGAGGGCGATGAGGGGATCGTTTACCCCCCCATCACGGCGGACAACGTCCACGGCGTGGTGGGTAAGGACTACCGGAAGAAGAACTATCCGGTGGAGATGAAGCATGTCTTCTGGGCGCACATGGAGTGTGGCCTGGTCCTGAGCTCCGTCACCCCGTGGGAACTCATCCCGAAGACAAAAGGGGAGACCCGGGGGGGCTACATGTGCAAGTATTGTAAGGGGTACTGGCGTGCCGGGGGAGGGGGCACCCGCCTCCTCCAGATCCGGGCCGGCAAGGCCATCTTGCAGCTGGTGTTGGACGAGCCGCCGGAGGGCCTCTACAACCGCTGGGTGAAGGAGCGGCTGGAGTACTACCGCCGGGTGGAGCCCTCGGCCCCGTTGCGGGACGTCTCCATCGTGGACCAGAAGGTGCCCAGGTTCAGATTCAGCCAGACCACCCAGACAGGCCACGTCTCCAATGCCATCTGGGAGCTGATTCTGCGGAATCCGGAGGCTGCTGCGCTCAAGCGCATCGATGACATCGCGAAGGGGGCCGCGTGATGATGCGGGACAACGCCATCTTCCGGCACACCATCCAGGACCGCGGCCATCCGGAACGGATGCGCAGCGCACCCAGCAGGGGGAAAGCTGCCGAAGGCGCTGATATCCCCCCCCAGGGAACAGCGCAGGCCCAGACTTGCACCAGCGAGGAAAATTGGCGCGGCTTGGGCTGATCCGGGGTGCGCCTTGGTTCCCCTCTCTTGTTTGGTTTTCCCTTTTCGGGGCGGCTCCCTGGGTCCCCCTTTTTCCCCCGTTTCCTCCGTTTCGGGGTTGTTTCCGGGGTTGGGGGGCCCCCGGCTCGAGTGGATCATGATGATGTGGAGGCCCCGCCTCCCTTCCCCGTTTGGGACGACCTTCCTAGGGGCGCCAACCGCGCTCCAGTTGATTTTGCATGACCTTGGATTTGCACCAGTGCAGTCGGACGGGGAAATCCTCGTGGCGTGCTGCCTGGAATGGGTCAAAAAGGACAAGGTCGCCAACCCGGATGCGGTGGTCTTTGACCCGCGGCCGTGGACACGGATCGTGGGGCTGGCACCTGACGGCAACCACGTCCTGGTGGCCTCGGACACCTACAACTTGATCCTCGCGAGGATACTCGGCTCCCAACCACAACCGCTGGAGGAGGCGGATTTGGAGCTCGCTACTAAGACCCTGCAACAACTTCTGTTTCGTGCGGCAGGCGCCAGGCAATCGCACACCTATTCTCCACTGGAAATGGAACAGGCCATCCGGGACCGCGAAGAGTGGATCCTTTCCGGATCGATTGAGGCCCCGGATGTCCTGGCAGTGGCCAACAAGTGGCGGCATTGGAAACCAGGGAAGATCAAGACCCAATTGCCGACATCTCAGAGAGCGTTGGAACAACACTTGAGGGCCAGGTGGTTGGAACGCCTCCTGGGATACTTCATCCCCTTCCGGCACCAGATCCCCTACATGCACCAGGTGATGGGGGCCAGGGAGCTGGAGGAGTTTGGCCACCTCTTTGGTGATGCCCGGTTCCGTACCATCCGGGCACACTGCTTGGCCTATGAGGGCATGCGCAAGATCGGCTTCCAGAACCTCCCCTGGACGGCCGGCGACGTCCGGCACCTCATGAACCAGGCGGTCACGTTGGAGGTCACCCCGGCGAAGCTCCAGAAGTGGTGGGGCACTTTAAAGTGGCTCTCCATTAAACTCGGCATGCTCAACGTTGACGAACACAAACAACTCCTGGAGAAGCGGAAAGCCATCCAGGAGACGCTGGTGGACACCCAGGTCAAGCCACAGCGCAAGGCGGTGGTTCCGACCCGGGCAATTGTTTGGGCCCTGGAACAAGGGGCAGAAGGGGCCCCGCCGGAGAACCGGGTCCCGGAGCTGACCAAAGCAGTGGACAGGTACATCATGGCGATGGCCAGGTTCAACCTGGCCTGCAGTGCGCGCTTCAACGACGTGCAGCACACCTCGCCGCAGACGGTCAAGTCCACGAGCAACACCCTGGAGCTGCTGGCCTGGCAAACGAAGACCACGTCGGCAGTGGCCATCAAACGGAACCCGGTCCCGCTCATCGCCCCATTGTTCTCCTTCTCGGGGGCCAGATGGTGGATCCCCTTGGAGCGGTGGTGGAAGAGATTCAGGGCCTCGGAGGAGTTCCGCGAGATGGACTACCTGATCCCCACGATCAACAAGGACAGGACGGGCTTCATCCCCCGCCCAGGAACCCCAGACAGGTCCCTGAGGTGGCTCAAAGACGCCTTGGGGAAGCAGGGCGCGCCAGTCAAGGACGTGGCTGAACTCTCATGGTACTCCTTCCGGGTCTTCATGCCGGATTTGGCATTCCAGGCGCACATACCGAGGGACCAGCGCCAGTGGGAAACTGGTTCAAGGAGTCCACGGCGGATGTCTACACCCGGGAGAAGCGACACGTGGTGTGCTCCATCTGGGACCAGGTCCTCCAGAAGCTCCCGTCCATGCAACTCGAGGCAGGAAGGGCGGTCCGAGTCGACCTCGGACATGAGGACTGGGAGGACAAGGTGGAGTGCCCGGCCTCACCGAAGGCCTTGTTCAAGGAAGTCCCGGACACACCGCCCTCGAATGCCAGCTGGGATGTGATCCCCGCCAACAAGCCGGCCATCACCAAGATGGCTGCGGATGAGGTGCCCCCGCCTCGGGGTCCACTGACGGTGGTAGCCACCACGGCCCGAAAGGGTCCCACCAAAGCTTACAGCATGCACCTACTGGACACAGATGGAGTCACAGTGGGGTGCGGCTGGAGGCCGGGACCGCTCAAGATTTCGGAGCTGGCGGAGCAGGACTTCCATGCTGAGCCGGAGGTGTACCTGGGATGCACCAGATGTTTCCGGCATTTCACCTTCCCGAACACGTGGATGGCCGTGGAGCCCTACGCAGCACAGGACTCCGAGGCCTCCATCTCCCTCTCCTCGGACACCGACGAGAGCGTGGACACTCAGTCGGACAAGGAGGCGGTCGTCCTCCCGGAAATTGAGTGAGGGGTGGATAGCGCAGGTGCCGAGGGCCCTGACACGCTTCCCCCCATGCCTCAAGGCAAGGAGGCAGGGGGAGAGGCCTGATACGCCCTCCCCGGCACCCTCCCAGAAACCCAGCCCCGCGGCCAGCGGGGAGCGCAGGTGCCGAAGGCCCTGACACGCAACCCCGAAGGGGCCTGGAGGGGGGGAGACACAGGTGCCGAGGGCCCTGAGATGTTCTCACCCCTATCCCAGGGGGCCAGTGCCCCGGGAACCAGGGGACACAGGTGAGGGAGGACCTCCCCAACGACCAGCTCGTCCGTTGGTATTGGCAGCTGATGCGATCCGTCCGTTGGGGATGGCATCAATTCTACTCCCATCAGCTGCTGAGGGGAGCTGCCCAGTGGAGCTGGGCAATCCTCCCATTTTGGCACTAATCCTTATGCGGCGTAAAGGATGCACCGTTTCGCGATTAAGGTACCAGTAGCACCAATGTGGTGCTTTGAAGAGTCTGGGCTAAAGCGTTAACCGTAGGTGGTCGCTTGTCTTGACTCTTAATAAGTATCCACTTGGGCCACCATTTTGGCTCAAGTGGACCTTTTGATCCTTTGTCTTGTGATTTGAAATCCCGCCCACCCACACCATGGCGGCGACACCAGATGAGTTGGTGGCACCACCACAGGAAGTTCCTGGAGTTTACACGGACGCAGTGGCTAAGCTCCACAAGACCGCCAGGAACCTCATGGTCCTCAAGGGCATCCCGTGGTTCATCCAAGCGCCGCCAGAGGACCACGTCCTGGCAATTGCCGAACGCAACGCATGGCGAAAGATTCACGAGAAGATGCATGAGGGCAACACCCTCAAGGCGGCCATGCTGTCGGTCAGGCAGGACACATTGTTCTGGACACGTGAGGTCTATGAGAAGATCAAGACCTTTTCCAGGGGCCGCCCATCAACCAGGACATCCATGGACTACGCACCACCTCAGAAGGGCAAGAACAAGTCCAAGGGCAAGGGGAAGTCCAAGGGCAAGCCTGGGAACAAAGGGAAGGGTAAGACCCCCCACCCGAACAATCAGGCGTCCCGGGGCGGTAACAAGCAGGCAGCCACCGACCCGAAAGGGAACCAGTTCTGTAACAACTGGATGCGCGGGCGCTGCCCGGGCAACTGCGGCCGCACCCACAAGTGCAACCTCATCCTGGCAATGGGCCGCATCTGCCTGGGGGACCACCTCCCGCAGGACTGCCCGGGTTGACTAGGGGCGCTGACCCCTACCCCCCGGGAGGCCTCAGGTGCCGAGGGCCCTGATAAGGCCCGGGGGGGCGAGAAGGGGCGCAAACGCCCCAAGCAGGCACAGAAGCCCCCTCCTGCAGGTGCCGAGGGCCCTGACACAGGGGGGGGACAGGCCAGGTGGCGGCCATCCTCGGCGGAACAAGGATGGGGACGGCAGAACCAGCGTGCACAACGCCCTCGCCGTGATCAGAACAGCCACACAACCGGCACAACGGCGGCGCCTCAGTCCCGAGCCACAGGTGCCGAGGGCCCTGATATGGCGGGGACGGGACGGTTCCCCGCAGGTGCCGAGGGCCCTGACACGGGGGGCCGCACCCAGAAGGCCCGAGTGCCGGATGACTGGCAGCACACCGCAACGCCAAGGGACACTCCCAGGAAGCAGCCGATCCCACTTCCGGCGCCCAACATCATCAAGCAGGACCCGGTGGTTTTCCACAAGAGCTCGGTGGGGCTGAATGAAGGGGGCCAACGCCTTTCAGCTACCCCCCTGACAAGTCCAACGGAGCCGTCACCGGGATTGGACATCTTCCCGTGGATGGAGAACATCCCTGAGCGTCTGGTACAGCGGCTGAGATGGACACAGGGCACATCGCCCAAAGTTCCATCCAGTGGGCCCATCATTGTCCTGCTCTATGCAGGCAAGGAAGACCCAACTTCCTTGGACAGCTGTCTTCATGCCAACTACCCACACCTTTCCAGCATGGTGGTGGCGGTAGACATCCTACGGTCTGGACCAAAAGGGGACCACGATATGCTCCAACCCGAGCTGTATGGAGCTCTTTGCACGGCAGCAAAGCAGGGCCGAGTGGTCTTCATTGGAGGAGGACCCAACTGCAGGACATGGTCCATCCTGCGCCACATACCAAAACCGGGGGCTCCCACCCCGGTGCGAGGGCGCACTCCAGAGACACTTTGGGGCCTTCCACACCTGGACCAGGCCGCCCAGACTCAACTTGATGATGACAGCATCCTCATTCTGAGACAGATGTACATCACCAGCCTGGCAAGGGCCTCACGAGCGGCGGTTTCTCTGCCAGGGCCCAGGTCCTTCCTGGAACACCCGGAGGACCCAGTGGTGAGCAGCTCGCTGCCCAAAGCCAAGGAATGCTCATCCTTCTGGATCACAGAGGAGGGGCAGCTTTGGATGGAGGAGAACTCCTTGACAGCAATCTCCTTCGACCAGTGCCGCCTGGGCCAGCTGGTCAAGAAGGCCACTACGCTGGCCACGGATCTCCCGATCCAGGACTGGGATCAAATGCGGTGCACGCATCAGTCACATGTGGGCACCAACGAGTCCTCGACTCTTAGCAGATACCCTTGGGATATGATGGCAGGCCTGGCCAAAGCCATCGCTGTGTCACTCGCAGCGCCGGGGCACATCCGGATCCCCTCACAATTTCCGGGAAACCCCAAGGAACCACCTAAGGGGCGGGGGTCGGACCCCCCGGAAGGCCATTCCCCCCGGGGAAAACGGGGGCCCAGTCAAGGAGGCGGTCCCTCCTCATCACACCAGGGCTCAAAGCCCGGAGGCAAGAACGCCCCGAAGCCCCGCCTGCACGGGCAGTTCCACCCTGAGGCAGACACCGTAAGCCCTCGTGGAACAATGAACCCAGACTTCCCATCTCCCATGCCCCCGATGGCCGGAGATGCGGAACAACTGGGGAAGGAGGGACAGGGGGACCAGGTCCTGGACCGCCCCGAATGCCTGCCCGCTTTCAGGGTCCCACACCTCACTGACCGGGTGGCGATTGTCCAATTGGGTTTCCGCTCACGCCCCCTGAGGGATGGGGGGGGAAAACCTTCCCCAGCAAGGCTCAACCCCCCTTTTCGGAGAATTTCCCCATTGGCTACTTTGGGCGCCCTGATCATGACCCTTACCCGGCCCTGGATTGACAAGGTCCGAATGTCCCTGGCATCAGGTGCCACCACACACCCCTTCCAGGAAGCCGACCTCGAGGAGCTGCGGGCTATCCTAGGACCGAGGCACCTCCATGAACGATGCCCAGGACAACCCTTCCTCCTGGACTTAGTGTCGCACTTGGCATCCCTTTCAGGTGACCCTGATTGGGAGTTCCCCCTAACACTGAAAGAGGGGGTCCCCTTGGGAGTCTCGGACCCTACCTTGACCTCCCCGGGAGTTTGGCCCACTAAGGAGGAGCTTAAGGGAGAAGCCTGGCTGGGGGAAGATCCCCCCCCGCCAGTGGCTCATGATAACTACCCAACGGCTGAACTCTTTGCCAAGGAAATCGAATCAACCTTTTACGAGGAACGAGCCTTGGACATGGTGGACGGGCCCTTCACTCGCTCCGAGGCGGCAGAGAGGTGCCGCTGCAAACCGGAGGAACTTTGCCCGGGCCCCCTTGCAGGGATTGATGAGTCGGACAAGATCAGGACGATCTATGATGGCTCAAAAGGGGGAGCAAACGCACACATCCAGGCTCACACGGAGGAGAAGACCACCGCACCGATGGTTGGAGACTGCCTCCATGCCATCCACTGGCTCAGGACAGCGGCGGACCATCCTCATCTACTCCGAGCCCCATCCTCGGGCACTGATGAGGAACCTCGGGATGTTCACCAGCCGTGCCGAGGGCCCTGAGAGGGACCCCCACAGCACCAGCCTGCCCCCAGGTGCCGAGGGCCCTGATAGGGGCAGGCGGATGATGGAGACCTCTGGCGGCCTGGACGTCTCTCCGCGGTCAACACCCTCAGGGAAGGGGCCACTCCCAGGTGCCGAGGGCCCTGATAGGAGGGCCCCATTCCCCCCAACCCCCCCAGGCACGGAACGCCCTGGGGGGAGCAGGGGGGAACCCCTGACGTGGCAGCCGCCGACACAGGGGGAAACCTTCATCATCCTCAAGGCGGATGTCACCAAGGCCCACAGGCGCATAAAAGTGCTCCAGAAAGACTGGAAATACCAGGTGGCCTGCATTGGTGGGTCAATAGAGTGGGCACGTACGGCATGGCCTCGGCACAACTGTACTGGGGAAGAAAGGCATCCCTGGTGCTCAGACTCTTGTACTACATCTTCCCTCAGGTGGACTGGCACTTAGTCTTTGTGGACGACTACTGCTGGGTCCTCAGATGCAGCAGGGCGGACTGGGACGCCACAGCCATCCTGGCCACTCTTCTGGCGCTGGGAGTCCCGCTTTCTTGGAAGAAGACGGCGCTCTCCCCGGTCAATACCTGGTTGGGATTCGTGGTGGACCCAATCACGCCCTGTGTGCTGCTGGCTCCAGTCAAGCACGTCATAATCCTGGCCACTCTCAAACGGCTGGCCCAGGGGGACATCTTTACCAGCAAGGAGGTGGAACAAGCCCTGGGCCGGATTCAATGGGCTACTTCGGCGTGTCCATTGACGAAACCTTTCCTCCAGCCCTTTTGGAGCTGGAAGAAGGCCTGCACCACTTCGGGCAGGCCACCGAAGCTGGTTCGTGCTCTGGCCATCCTTCTGGGGAAGCTCTTCAACCAGAGGTTCCCACTGGCATCTCCATTTGCTCCCACACTTCCATGGACGGGTTGGTGCTCGGACGTGCCCAACCCCGACAAGTCCCGAGTAAAGTGGTTCCAACACAGAATCACACCGGAGGGCGAGCCGTGGGCCTTCACTACTGGGGACCCGCAGCGGGCGATAGCGGCCTTGGAGCTCTTCGGCCTCCTCCTTTTGGTGAGGGCTGTTCTGCTTTGTGCAGCCGGCTCGGCTTCTCACACTAGGATTCTGGTTGCTAGTGATAACCAGGGAAACGTTTTCTCCCTGCTTAACGATTCCACTCGCAGGATGCCCAATGCGGCCATCCTCATGGAAATTGTGTTAACACTGCATGACCACCAGGTCATGTTAGGACCGTCGCATGTGAAGCGCGACTTTAACACATGGGCGGATGAACTTACTCATCCGGACCCGCAATTTCCGACTGAGAACCGGGTCTTCCCCTCAGTCGAAAGCGAATTGATCAAGCTGATCTTCGCTACTTTCCTTCCTCACCCATGATGCCGGGAGGGCATCCGGTGAGGTGGGAGGATTCCTCCCTCGCTGTGGGAGTGGCATCAATTCTACTCCCATCAGCTGCTGAGGGGAGCTGCCCAGTGGAGCTGGGCAATCCTCCCATTTTGGCACTAATCCTTATGCGGCGTAAAGGATGCACCGTTTCGCGATTAAGGTACCAGTAGCACCAATGTGGTGCTTTGAAGAGTCTCTTTTAAGTCGTTAGGTGTCCCAAAGGCTTTTTGCGGCCCATTCCCCGTGTCTGAAAACTCGATTGCTCTTGGGGAGCGGATCTTTAGACTTTAACTTTGGGGGAAGGACATGTCGGTTTTCCGTAGTAGGCCCCACGTTGAACACTTTTCCCCCTGGTATGAGCCCCTAGTTTGTGGGTTAGTTCATCGTTAGTTATGGCTTAATTATGGGTATGAGATCAGGCCCCCAAAACGGGCATCCAAAATGGCCATGGTTTCATATATCTGCAACATTTACACTAGTTCCAAATCGTAAATTAAGAGATCCCCGAGCAAAGGACCTGCATCATGGTGAGCTGGCAATATTCCTAGGTGAGATCGCTATGAAAAAGACTCGCGTTTTCACCGCAGAAGAAAAACAACATATTGGCTTGCATTGTTTAGGGTTTATCTACTAAGGCATAGTATCACCGATGGCTCGTGAAATGGTGATAGGCAGAAACTGGACCTACGCAATCAGCCTTTTTCTTGCCTGCAACCAAGAGGGGCCGCAGGACTATGGCTGCGAGCCTGATTGCCCGCTGCCAAGCGGACATTCTCAGGCAGGGCTTCGGCCGTTCCGACCGAGAAGCGATGTTATTGTTGCGCCCCGCTACATGGCAAATGGATGTGTGTCTTTGTTTAAGGCACCTTGTTTTTTGGTGCATCTTGCTTGGCTGTTAGGACTTTAACTTTTTGCCAACTAATGGGTTTTCCGTACTAAACCACTAAAAGTTAAACTTTTAGCAGGGGAGCAGATTTTGCAACCGAGTTGTTTGGTGGTGTTAAAGGGGGGGTCGGGTCCCCTGAAAAAAGAGACACCCAAATGGAGGTCAAAGCACAGGGTCGGAGTTAAAAAGCAGGGTCCCCGGTCTTTGCTAGGAATTGGGTAAAGTTAGGATTACATTCTACTGGCGGCTAGCATTGTGCAGCAAGCAATCAAAGGCATTTCTTTGACAAAGCCGAATTCAAAACATGTGAAAGTGGATGATTAATATCTGGAATATCCTTCTGAACAGGAATCGGGGGAGGCTCCAGGTCCGACCCGAATGAGCCTTGGCTAATGTTCAAGCGCAAGATGTTTATAGAATGATACTGATTTAGCTGTGAACTGCACCTCGGTTTGGGTCGCTCAAAATTCAATCATTAGAAAACTGCAGGGTTTTGTCCATGTTTCCAATTGGCTGTGGGTCAAGAATAGGTACCCAACATGGAAACCCTGGAAACATGGACCAAAATCTGCGGTCCCCTGTTGGTTTCATTTTGACCCACACCCATTCAACCATTTAACGGGTACCTATGTTGGACCCACTGCCACGTGCTCGCATGTACTGCCTGGCTAAGCCAAGACTCAGCGTGGTGGTCGCTCACTTCCAAGCCCAGACACCTTGTTTGAGGGGGGGTTCCCTTGTTTCCTTTGGTTTGAGGGGGTTTCCCTTCATTTGAAGAACGTGCAAATGACTTGTTCCCGCAACAACCCAAGCTTTGGAACGTGACGGCGAGCAAGTGTAATATTGTTGCAGTGGATTTTCAAAGAACAGAGACAAGTGTTCAAACATTTGTCGTGGAGCAAGCCTGTAAAAAAGCGAGACTGGACAATTCAAAACCTAGAAGTTTCCCTTCCAGGTGTTGGGAATGAACCTGCAGGGGATTCCCTTACAGGAAACCATAGGGAATGGAAGGTTTTCTCGGGGTCATTCCATTTCTCACACTCTCGGGTATGGTTTTTTTCAGCTCTCATCGACCCTCATCGCATTCCCTCTCAAACCAGCCGAAAGGCGGGAGTGTCGGAGCTGGACCCTCCATAGGGGTTTTCTTTCGTCGTTCCATGTCCCACTCCCTAAACCAAGGGATTCCCTTAAAGGAAACCAAAGAAACCAAGGGATTCCCTTAAAGGAAACCAAAGGGAATGGAAGGTTTTCCCGGGGGCGGAGCGGGGCTGGACCTCTTGTGACGCAAGAAACGCCAGGCTGGAGACCAACGCCTTGCACGACATCTCGGTGTCTCAAAAGTTGGCCCCTCGTCCGGAAACCAGTCGACCTTCTGCTGGCCTCATGAGTTTATCATGATCAAGGTCACTTTCCAATCTTCTACCCAAAGGTCGTGGGTGTCGTGGCCTGGAGATTCTGGAGATTCGCAACCCGAAAGCTTCCTTAAGAAAGCTGGCCTCATTCTTTTACCATCAAAGTCACCCCCGTTCAGTGGTGGGTTAAAGGGGAACAACTGAATCCATTTTCTGACTTCGATAACCCCCAGAAACAGTCAACAGAATGACCCCAGTTCGGCCATACCCAGTTGCCGACTGGACTCCGCCCCCCTTTTTTCCCATTTGTTTTTGGGATGGGCTCCGATTCCCTTAAACTCAACCAACCAGACAAGGTTGCCAATTTTTCCCCATGGACATCCACTGGGCATCTGAGCATATGGATCCAAACCAAAAGGAAGGTTAGCCAAACAAGTTTAGCTTTTAGTGGCCCCAGACGGTGATCACCTGGTAAGTTTGTCCGGGCCCCAAGGGGCTGAGGTGTTGTTTTCCCAGCCCCTCCGGTTCATACGCGTCTGTTTTCCTGCTGCTTGGGTTTTCCTGCGAGGCGTCCGAGGAGTGGGGGCTTGCAATATGACATGTGCACCGCCAAAGCCACCCTTTCTCTGCCATAGAAGTTGACTTTGCGACAGATGCCATTTTGCTCAGGGGTTCTGGTCATGGATTTTTCAGACACGGAGCATCCCATGCATGTTACAGTTGAGCAATTTTAGAGTGTTGGGGGGAAGCCTCGTTTATGTGTTTGATTTATGGGGACCTCCATTGAAGGGAAGCTATGAGGGCTTCCAATAACACAACATGCTGCCGTAGCGATGGGTGGGGTGGGGTGGGGGGGCTTGTGGCATATTGCTTACGCTGAAATCTTCAATGATACCAATTGCAACCATCTCCCAAATTCAAGGCCTTATATGGCCTGAAATCTGAAATGATACCAATTGCAACCCCCCCAGACAAGGCCCACAACCATCTCCCAAAGGCAAAGACCTTCTATTTGTGTGAATGATAACGACCTCACAGGACCTCACCCCCAAAGGTGGTCGTGGGGAATATCCAGCTCTAAAACCCCCCCCCGTTACATCCCAAGCAAGAGTTGTGTCATTCATAACAAGGCGCCGCGTAAGCAAAACCCTGCACGGCGTAAGCCGGCGTAAGCACTTTTTGGGGAAACAAGCTGCATAAGCACCTGCGCAAGCTCTTCTTCGTGATTGCTTGGTAAGCTTTGTAAGCATGCTCGGAAGAGCTGTGCTTATGAGATTATTGGTGGCTTGTGCTGTTGCAACCTAGTCGAGCTTGGCAACTTGCCCGGAGGCTTTGGCTGCAGGAAGTCGTCTAAGACTGCTTGTGCACATCAATAAGAAAACAAAACCAGCAGAATCTTGAGTGGGAGCTCTTGGGGCTCATGCTAGGTGCTGTTGCAACCTTGACTGGGACAAACAAAGGCTTCTGAAACCGCTGATCTAGGAAAACTAAAGGGGCTCGGACGCGTAAGCGCGCGTAAGCAGGCACGTAAGGTTCGCGTAAGCTCGCCTAGCTGGGCTGCCCGCTAGCCCTCCCGATGGCGTTTCTTGACTTGCAGCAAGAACAACAATGCCAAGCCGCTGAGACTCGTGAGGGTAGTTCTTCGTCATCTTCCTCAGAGTCTTGAACAGCTTTGGCCAGCCCCAAACTCCCTAAAGGTCGTGCACTCAGTGCTCAGAGATCCGGAGAGTCTCCCCCTAATCAGGCTGTCCAACTCCCTTCACGGGGCTTTTGGGCTCCCAGCCGCGGCCGGGAGATCGCATGAGGCTTCCCTGCTGCGGTTGCGCGCTCAGGCGCAGTCGTCCGAGTCAGCGACAAAAATGTTCAGCGCCCAAAGGCCGTGTTCTCCAGGTTTGAGGCAGGTTCTATGTACCTGGCTTCATAGAAGTTTTATAAGGCCTACATGAGCTTTTGGGAACATGTTAGAACCCAACCTGGTTTCATAGGGGTTTTATAAGGCTATAGGACTGAGCCTTTGGGACCATGCTAGAACCCAAAGGAGTTTTGGGCACGAATTTTGAGCCAGAGGTGGCCCTTCCGTCTTTGCCAAAGCTGCCAACAAGGTTTGGCTTCATATTTCCTCGGCCCAACTTATGAAGGCTTCCCTACCAAGATGGAAGTCCTCAGGCCACTTTTTCCTGAAGGAAAAACATGTCTTAGAGGCTCTTAGAGGGGTCGGTTTTTTTTTTATAGTTTGGTTGGCTTCCAGTAGTAGCTTCAGAACGTGTGTTATTTCCTCTGTTGGTTTTAAAGTGAATCTATCATGACTGCATGTTTGTTCGTCTTGGTAGGGGACTGAAAGAATTGGAGGTTGTCTGCTAGTGAGAGTCAGTACCTGAGTATGTTGTCTCATTGCCCTGCTGGAACCGTGGCAAAGGCATCATTCAATGTATCATGCCTCCAAACAAGAAGAATCATCATATGTGTGGCAATCCATGCTTGGTTTGTCGTATTTTGCTGATTCTACATTGGAGGGTGTCATCTGAGTCGTTTGAAGAAGCTTCCTGCAAAAACCTTGTTAGTACCCGTTTTTGAGCTGGATTCGACTTGCAAGGAAAGCACTGTAGAAGCGAGTTGTCATCGAATTTCAACCAAAAGCGGAGATGCAATATAATCGCAATCAACCACCAGGCACTCTAAAAGCCCAGAAAGAACACCTCCCCGTTACAGGTTATGGCCTTATTTGGCCTTTCGTGTTGCTTATAGGTGCCTGGAACTGGTGAAATTGTTTTCATCATAGGAGCTGGAGGGAGGAGCTGGAGGGAGCCAAAATAAGCCCTTTTTGGGCCCTTGAGGCCTTGAAAGCTTGATTGACCCCCTCCACCGCCTCTCCCTTCAATTCCGGGCCCCATGTTTTCAGCCTTGTTTCTTCAAGACGAAACAACAACTGTACCGGTCAAGTCATCTCTCCGCGAGTCCCTGTGTCAAAGAGGAACAACGCATTGAATGTGCTTCCCTAATCCCAGTTCCATTTGCCTGGGTTAAGGGAACCAAGGGAACCTTTACCCAAAAGGACACATGTTGGCTACCTAGTATACTTCCTTGTTCTGAAATGAAGATGTTTTATTTTCCCCTGTTGGTTTTGAAGGGAATCTGTCACTACTGGACATATTTTCTCATGTTTTCCAGGGCACTTCAGCAACTGGAGGGTATTTGGGATCTGGGATTCATATGATGAATAAACCCAGTGATTTGCATCAGATCCTGCAGATTCCAAAAGTCCTCGATTTCGCTCCGCGAATGGGACGTCCTAAACTCACGAGCGCGAGCGCTTGCTCGCCCGCCGAAAGAAGTTTGAATCCCAAGGAGACGTCTCGGAATGTGGTCTGACAATAGAACATGGCCATTGAGTTAGACATGGCTGGACAAATGACCTACAGACCGAAAATTTGACATGTCCAAATGGCCAACATGGGAGACAGACCGAACCAGAACTCACTCAGGGCGCAGGATCCTCCCCGAGGCCTTCGAATTTTTCATGAGATCCCCGGATGTTTTTTTTTCTTTTTTTTTTAACATATGCCCAGTGATAGATCCCTTTTACAACCAGGCAAAGATATATGAAAACGAAGATCAGCAAAAGCTAAAACCAACAGTCGAACACAAAGCAGATGGAAGTTATGGTTTTAGTCTTCAGGGCAACTTTCGAAGGCATGATGGCTGTGCTAAGCGCAATGTTTCTGAAAGCGAGCCCAAACTCCCACCCGCCCTTCCAAACTGCCTGAACCTCCCCGCCCCCAAACCCCCCCTCCCCCGTACCAGCACCACCCCCTCCCCCCAAACCACCCGCAAGCCAAAAGAACATCCTTGAGAACCACTCCTGGCCCCATGCGCTCTCGAGAGGAGCCATCGCCACAATCCGAGGCCACGACTTCCCGCCGTGGTTTGGTCGGCACGTAAACCCTGAGGATCTTCGGGGGAGAGTCCCTAAACCCTAGGGTTCAAGTTGCCCATTAAAACTTGGTGGCTCCCAGCCATCCGGATCCTTAGCTTTTTAGCCTTTTAGTGTTTAGTGTGGTAGTTTCCATTTAACCCGCTGAAAGTTAAACTGTTAGCGTTGGATCTGAGGGCAGCCCGGAAAAGAATGGCCTTGGGACCCCATTTGGATGATGAGAATGGCAAGAACGGGAAACAATGGTTGTGAAATATGAACCCCCCATTGTTTTGACGGTGGCAACTGAAACGCAGGGTACATGACTGCAAGCAAATGGCCCACCTGGCCGAGGAGTCTAGTGAAACGAGCCCCAAACAAGTCGTCTTGCTTTCCTAGTGGCTTCCCTTTACCACCAGGAAAAGGGTACCGAGCCTCTAAAAGTACAAGCTCTAAAAAGGGCCGCGCCACATTTCTTTTGGGTCGGAAACTGCAGGGACTTCCTGATGAAAAATATGACCCCCCCCCTTTCCCCCGCTCACCCTGGCCTGTGGTAGCCGCTTCCGTGGACCTTTTGCTTGGGCCAGGCGACCGACCCAGACCAACCGCTTATGCTCACGTTGTTTGTTTGTCTGTCTGTCTGTTTGTTTGTTTGTTTGTTTGTTTGTTTGTTTTTTCTTGTTTGTGTTTTTCTTCGGTGCTTTGGAACCCATTGGCAACCCTGCTTGACCCCCCAAGGTTTAAGATCCCCCATTTTTGCGAGCCTATGAGGTCGCATCATGGATAACGTTGCCTTGTGGCTTCCCTTTCATGCCCAAAAAAAGGGACCTCCGGAAGGCGTCTCCACCGGCCCTCCCGGATACGGCTCAGATGATTG
>CAUJNA010001079.1:983803-993803 GCA_963377175.1 Effrenium voratum
TCTTGGTTATATCTATTTCACCAGAGAACAGCGAGACGAGCAAACAAGCAAAAGGGAGCTTCCCATAGAGCCAGACGGTGCATGCCGTCGGAAGCATCCTACGCGTGGCCTAAAACCTCAACCGTCTGGGTGGATGTTTGAAAGGGGTGGCGGGGTGCCCATTCTGACTTGAAGAAGACCAGCAGAACCAATGCATTTGGGGAAGCCAGCTGCAGCTTCATGAAAAGCATGTCGAGTGCGGCTCGGAGGTTTCCTGTGAAGCGTGAACAGGCGCTGAACCGTTTTTGGGCAGCAAATTTGAGCAGAAATTTGGACATCTATTTTACCGACCCGACTTTGCTCGCCGTTTGCAAGCCAGGGTTCCATGCAGCCAGTTGAGGAACATGCTTGGACACGGCGCCCTTGCGAGTGGCTTGATTGCGCCAACGTGCGTGTTGTCTTTTTTGTGTGTGTGTGTGTGTGTGTGTGTTTTGTTTTCCTTTTTGTAAGAAAAACAAACTTACGTGTTTGTTTGTTTTAGGCGGTGCAACCAGTCTTTGCCTGGACTCGAGCGGTTTCAACTTGTGCTTTTCATGAAAAGCGCGCACAAGTTGACCTCACAGATCAACCAACCCAAAGAGTGGCCTGTGATTTTTGCTGGAGGTTTGCAAACAAAAGATGACCCAGGATTAGTGAACCCCTGGTTGATTCATAGAGGCGTCCACTGTGAGAGGGAAGTCGGGTGATATTCCTGTTTGTCTTGAAATAAAAACAAAAAACAACGTCAACATCTACGATGGTTTCAACTACCCGCCACTACCCCCAAGGTTCAAACATACAGACACTATATGGATGTGTCTTTTCAGGGTACCCATGGTACCCCGAAAATGGCTGTGTTCCTTTGTGGTTTCCCCTTCAAAACAACCAAAAAGGGGGTACTCTTAAAAACAGACACCCTTTAACGGGTATAACATGCTGGTGCGATAGGGAATGTGGGAATGAAGCCAGGCTTTGGTCCTGTAGGAAACCACCGGTTGGATGTTTGTAAAGGTCATTCCATTTCTCATTCCTCGCATCTCTCGCAGCGGAATGTGTTGATTGTTCTCTGGGGTCTGGTTATCAAAGTCCCATGAAACTCCTAGGAGGGGGCGAACAGGGGATTGGAGCTATCTCTGACTAACCTAGGCTTGTTAAGGGCTTGTTAAGGGCTTATCCTAGGCTTATCCCAATGAAGCCTTATTAAGCGCTTATCCTTATCCTAGGATCCAGAACAACTCGTCTTCCGAGTTGGTATCAGGAGCAGAACCAGTTCCTTGCCGCAAAGCAGCTGATCCCAGCCGCGGTTGCCCAGTTAGCCCAGATACCGTGGCCGCGACTTTGGCCCAGCACGATGGATTTGTTTGGTGGGGGTCTTAACTTTGAAATCGGAGCAGAGCTAACCAGCACTTGCATTGATGCTTGATGCTTCTTTTGTCTCGTATCCCCTCGGGGCAAATCCCGTGTTTTGGAAAGTTTCTAGCGGGGTGTTCCCCACAAAAAGTCAGGATGTGTATCTGTATCCTTCTACCGCCGGCTTGTCAGGTTTCGCGGCCCCCCAAGTTCATTGACGAGCTGCGGGACCCAGAGTCTCCCAGAGACCCTGAGGCCTTGGCTAGGGACAACACCATCCTGGAAAGCAACTTGCGCCCGTGGCCCCAGATCTGTCGATCCAGCGCCTCGCTCGCTTCATTTCTCGCTCGCTCCTGTCTCACTCCCCGAGTTCCGGGACTTCATCGTCACTTTCTGCGCTCAGTTGTTCAGTGGCCCCCTTTTTCCCTTTTGTTTTGGTGGCTGCCCCACTAAAATGGTCTTCCCAAAAAAGGGTTCCCTTTTTTCCAGGGTCACGAACAACTGAGTGAAACTTGTTTTCGCCGGAGTCTCCTTTTGACCCTTTAAAAATGGGGTCATTGCCCAAAATTGATCTGGCCCCAGTTTCTAGAACAAAAAGCTAGGTTGCTTTTTCTGGCGAATCCACTCGATCGGTGAGTCAAAGGGCCGAAAAACAAAGATGGCTAACATCTAAGGCAAATAAATTGCAAAACATGTGTCCTTAACAATTGCCCTTTTCATGAAAGAGGGTTAGGCTGCGTGAGGTTTTTAGACGGCATGTGCGCTGAGATCTTCGTGGTGGTTTTCGGCGCTCAACAGGATTTGGCTGCCTTTGGGCTGCACAAGTGTAGTGGTTCCCAAAAGGAAGTAGGGGAAATCGAGCTGGTGCCGACTTAAAGCCATCCCCACCCTCTGAATCATGTATGGATAGCCTCTCAGAACAGCAAAACTGACAATTGCCTGTTCCCATTCGGTAATGCCCATTGATCCTCGGAGTTTCTGCAGAGGGGTCCGCGCATGTCCCTTCAACTTCCCCAAGGGAGATCCTTTTTCTTCACTGTTGTTGGCGTGTTTTAAGTGTTTGTTTGTTTTTGTTGGTTCTGTTCATTTTTCGTAGGGGACTGCAAAAACAAAACGGTCTTTTACCAACATATGAAGGGGTTGGACGGAGAAACTTGTTTCAGCATGGGTCAAAGGGGCGGGTTCCTCACCGCGTGAGGCGACGCGCTAAGCTTTGCGCGTGAGGCGACTACGAGTTGGCGCTGCAGGCTGCGCTGGAGGAACTGTTCCGCGGGAAGCCTCGAGCGAGGGTCCTTGTCGGAAGCCTCGAGGGTTTCAACGTTCTGGTGGAATTCTAGCGACCTCACCCCACCTCGCCGTAAATGGTGGTTTATTTGGGGAATGGCCCCCCAACCAGCTTATTTCAGGGTGAAATATTATAATTCACCCAGAACGTTGCCTGTTTGGTCCACTGATGAGTTTTCCTTGGCAACGGCTTAAGGTGAACATGCCGGGAAACCTGTTTATAGCTGTGGACCCTTTGCACTTGGGCCCCAGAAAGCCGGCGGAATGAGTCGACTTTTTCTGTAAGTGCCAACTAACGCGGTGGTTTCAACCATGGTTTCCAAGTTGTGCGTCCATCCAGAGGATTTGGACCCCCCGCCCAGACCCTGGCTTCGGCTGTCGGCTTGTGGACCCAGACTCTCCACCCCGGAGGGAAGACCTTTGGGGTCTCAAGAGTTGGCGCCCAGCGACATGTTGTTCGGGAGCTTTTCTGGGGGGGAAGCGTCCAACAGCAAACAGAAATCATTGCCAACAAAGCGTCCATTCATGCATGTATAGGAACGGATTCCACTTTCTTGGGAAAGGAGATCCCGTTTTCTTTCTTGTTTTTTTCCCCGTCGCCCAGTTTGTTTTGCTGTTTTTCCTTTTTGAGCACGAGGAAGCCAGCGCTTTTCCGAGGAATCGCCATTGGGGAAGTGCGGCCCAACCCCCCCCCTTAGGAATATTACACCCCAGCTGGGATTACACCCTAGGGAAATCACCCAACATAGTCCCAAAACTTTCAAATTCGCCAGGTTTTCTTTGGAAGCAGGCTAGAATAAGGCGATATTCCGGGTGCAATCGCTCGGTCCCCCAGTAGTGCCCTTTTACCAACTTTTTTGGTTGGGAGCGTGTTCCCCTACTCAAATAGACTACAGAAAAAATCGGGTACCAACTTATTCTAACCTTCTCCAGGCGTCATCGGGTTCAACAAGAACCCCACATAACCCAAGAATCCAACTGAATCCAACCCCCAAAAAAGAAGAAGGCAAAAAACAAGGAAGATTTGCCCGGTTTTCTCCGGACATCGGGTAAAAGGGGCGATTCCCCGGGCACCAAACCACCCCCACCCCCACCCCCACCCCCACCCCCACCCCCACCCCCACCCCCCACCCCCACCCCCACCCCCACCCGCTCGGACTCTTCCAAGCTCCGCAACCGGGGAATCGTTCGAGGCGTCAGAGCCGACGCCATTGAGCTTGGCAGCCTGCCATCGTCTCAGTTGGAGCGCGGCCACGCGCCAGGAACCGAACGCCGCTGAAAGTTGTTTTGTTGTGGTGGTACTCTTTTTTTTGTGGTGGCTTTAAAGGGAAACCAGAAAAAGCACAATGTTGTTTGTTTGCTTGTTTGTTAGTTGGTTTGTTTTTTAATATGAAATACCCAAATCAACAAAAAAGTACGGTACTCTCTTTGCAACAGTCGTTGAAGTGGGTAGAAAGTCGGTTTAAAATGATTCTATTCAAAGGCCTTGTGTCTGTCTTCGCTGTTGGAAAGAGGGTACGAGATTGCAAGAAAGATGCAACACACATGACGTGTGTTATTGTAACAGGTGGTGTGAGACAAGAAACAAGACTAACGAACTCCTCTGATAGAAGCTTGGTAAACGGTGTCCCGTGGTTTGCTTTTTCCAGCTGCCAAATTTATGTCGTGCTGACAGAGTCTTGGAGCCCTTTGAAGAACGATGTAAGAAAATGAAGTAACCTCCAAAACGTATAACATTCCTTAAAGCGCCCTAGTGTGTGTGTGTGTGTGTGTTGTGTGTGTGTGTTTGTGTGTGTGTTTGGGTGTGTGTGTCTGTGTGTTTGGTTGTGTGTGTGTGTTTGGGTGTGTGTGTGTGTTTGGGTGTGTGTGTGTGTGTGTCTGTGTGTTTGGGTGTGTGTGTGTGTGTGTGTTTGGGTGTGTGTGTGTGTTTGGGTGTGTGTGTGTGTGTCTGTGTGTTTGGGTGTGTGTGTGTGTGTTTGGGTGTGTGTGTGTGTGTTTGGGTGTGTGTGTTTGGGTGTGTGTGTGTGTTTGGGTGTGTGTGTGTGTTTGGGTGTGTGTGTGTGTGTCTGTGTGTTTGGGTGTGTGTGTGTGTGTGTTTGGGTGTGTGTGTGTGTGTTTGGGTGTGTGTGATTGTGTGTGTGTGTTTGTGTGTGTGTGTGTTTGGGTGTCTGTGTGTTTGGTTGTGTCTGTGTGTTTGGTTGTGTGTGTGTGTTTGGGTGTGTGTGTGTGTGTGTTTGGGTGTGTGTGTTTGGGTGTGTGTTTGGGTGTGTGTGTTTGGGTGTGTGTGTGTGTGTGTTTGGGTGTGTGTGTGTGTTTGTGTGTTTGGGGTTGTGTGTGTGTGTGTTTGTGTGTTTGGGTGGGTGTGTGTGTGTGTGTTTGGGTGTGTGTGTGTGTCTGTGTGTTTGGGTGTGTGTGTGTGTGTGTGTGTTTGGGTGTGTGTGTGTCTGTGTGTTTGGGTGTGTGTGTGTGTGTGTTTGGGTGTGTGTGTGTGTGTTTGGGTGTGTGTGTGTGTGTCTGTGTGTGTGTGTCTGTGTGTTTGGGTGTGTGTGTGTGGGTTTGGGTGTGTGTGTGTGTGTTTGGGTGTGTGTGTGTGTGTTTGGGTGTGTGTGTGTGTTTGGGTGTGTGTGTGTGTTTGGGTGTGTGTGTCTCTGTGTGTTTGGGTGTGTGTGTGTGTGTGATTGTGTGTGTGTGTGTTTGGGTGTGTGTGTGTGTATGTGTGTCTGTGTGTTTGGGTGTTTGGGTGTGTGGGTGTGTGTGTTTGTGTTTTTGGGTGTGTGTGTGTGTTTGGGTGTGTGTGTGTGTTTGGGTGTGTGTGATTGTGTGTGTGTCTTTGTGTGTGTGTGTGTTTGGGTGTGTGTGTGTGTGTCTGTGTGTTTGAGTGTGTGTGTGTTTGGGTGTGTGTGTGTGTGTTTGGGTGTGTGTGTGTTTGGGTGTGTGTGTGTGTGTGTCTGCTTGTTTGGGTGTGTGTGTGTGTGTCTGTGTGTTTGGGTGGGTGTGCGTGTGTGTTTGGGTGTGTGTGTGTGTGTTTGTCTGTGTGTTTGGGTGTGTGTGTGTGTTTGGGTGTGTGTGTGTGTTTGAGTGTGTGTGTGTGTGTGTCTGTGTGTTTGGGTGTGTGTGTGTGTGTTTGGGTGTGTGTGTGTGTTTGGGTGTGTGTGTGTGGGTCTGTGTGTTTGTGTGTGTGTGATTGTGTGTGTGTGATTGGGTGTGTGTGTGTGTGTTTGGGTGTGTGTGTGTGTGTCTGTGTGTTTGGGTGTGTGTGTGTGTGTTTGGGTGTGTGTGTTTGGGTGTGTGTGTGTGTGATTGTGTGTGTGTTTGGGTGTGTGTGTGTGTGTTTGGGTGTGTGTGTGTGTGTTTGGGTGTGTGTGTGTGTGTGGGTTTGGGTGTGTGTTTGGGTGTGTGTGTGTGTGTGTTTGGGTGTGTGTGTGTGTGCGTTTGGGTGTGTGTGTGTGTGTTTGGGTGTGTGTGTGTGTGTTTGGGTGTGTGTGCGTTTGGGTGTGTGGGTGTGTGTGTGTGTTTGTGTGTTTGGGTGTGTGTGTGTGTTTGGGTGTGTGTGTGTGTGTTTGGGTGTGTGTGTTTGGGTGTGTGTCTTTGTGTGTGTGTGTTTATGTGTGTGTGTCTGTGTGTTTGGGTGTGTGGGTGTGTGTTTGGGTGTGTGTGTGTGTGATTGTCTGTGTGTGTTTGGGTGTGTGTGTGTGTGTGTTTGGGTGTGTGTGTGTGTGTTTGGGTGTGTGTCTGTGTGTTTGTGTGTTTGGGGTTTTGTGTGTGTGTGTGTGTGTTTGGGTGGGTGTGTGTGTGTGTTTGGGTGTGTGTGTGTGTCTGTGTGTTTGGGTGTGTGTGTGTGTCTGTGTTTGGGTGTGTGTGTGTGTGTCTGTGTGTTTGGGTGTGTGTGTGTGTGTTTGGGTGTGTGTGTGTGTTTGGGTGTGTGTGTGTGTGTCTGTGTGTTTGGGTGTGTGTGTGTGTTTGGGTGTGTGTGTGTGTGTCTGTGTGTTTGGGTGTGTGTTTGTGTGTTTGGGTGTGTGTGTGTGTCTGTGTGTTTGGGTGTGTGTGTGTGTTTGGGTGTGTGTGTGTGTTTGGGTGTGTGTGTGTGTTTGGGTGTGTTTGGGTGTGTGTGTGTGTGTCTGTGTGTTTGGGTGTGTGTGTGTGTGTTTGGGTGTGTGTGTGTCTGTGTGTTTGGGGTGTGTGTGTGTCTGTTTGGGTGTGGGTGTGTTTGGTGTGTGTGTGTGGTTGGGTGTGTGTGTGTGGGTTTGGGTGTGTGTTTGGGTGTGTGTGGGTTTGGGTGTGTGTTTGGGTGTGTGTGTGTGTTTGGGTGTGTGTGTGTGCGTTTGGGTGTGTGTGTGTGTGTTTGGGTGTGTGTGTGTGTTTGGGTGTGTGTGCGTTTGGGTGTGTGGGTGTGTGTGTGTGTGTTTGTGTGTTTGGGTGTGTGTGTGTTTGGGTGTGTGTGTGTGTGTGTTTGGGTGTGTGTGTTTGGGTGTGTGTGATTGTGTGTGTGTGTGTCTTTGTGTGTGTGTGTGTGTGTTTGTGTGTGTGTCTGTGTGTTTGGGTGTGTGGGTGTGTGTTTGGGTGTGTGGGTGTGTGTTTGGGTGTGTGTGTGTGATTGTCTGTGTGTGTTTGGGTGTGTGTGTGTGTATGTGTGTGTGTTTGGGTGTGTGTGTGTGTATGTGTGTCTGTGTGTTTGGGTGTGTGTGTGTGTGTGTGTTTGGGTGTGTGTGTGTTTGGGTGTGTGTGTGTGTTTGGGTGTGTGGGTGTGTGTGGGTGTGTTTGTGTGTTTGGGTGTGTGTGTATGTGTGTTTGGGTGTGTGTGCTTGGGTGTGTGTGTGTGTCTGTGTGTTTGGGTGTGTGTGTGTGTTTGGGTGTGTGTGTTTGGGTGTGTGTGTGTGTGTGTGTTTGGGTGTGTGTGTGTCTGTTTGTTTGGGTGTGTGTGTGTGTTTGGGTGTGTGTGTTTGGGTGTGTGTGTGTGTGATTGTGTGTGTGTTTGGGTGTGTGTGTGTCTGTGTGTTTGGGTGTGTGTGTGGGTGTTTGTGTGTGTGTCTGTGTGTTTGGGTGTGTGTGTGTGTGTGTTTGGGTGTGTGTGTGTGTGTTTGAGTGTGTGTGTGTGTGTCTGTGTGTTTGGGTGTGTGTGTGTGTGTGTGTGTGTGTGTTTGGGTGTGTGTGTGTGGGTCTGAATGTTTGTGTGTGTGATTGTGTGTGTGTGTGTGATTGGGTGTGTGTGTGTGTGTGTTTGGGTGTGTGTGTGTGTGTGTGTTTGTCTGTGTGTTTGGGTGTGTGTGTGTGTTTGGGTGTGTGTGTGTGTGTTTGGGTGTGTGTGTTTGGGTGTGTGTGATTGTGTGTGTGTGTTTGTGTGTGTGTGTTTGGGTGTGTGTGTGTGTCTGTGTGTTTGGTTGTGTGTGTGTGTTTGGGTGTGTGTGTGTGTTTGGGTGTGTGTGTTTGGGTGTGTGTATGTGTGTCTGTGTGTGTGTCTGTGTGTTTGGGTGTGTGTGTGTGTGTTTGGGTGGGCGTGTGTGTTTGGGTGTGTGTGTGTGTGTGTCTGTGTGTTTGGGTGTGTGTGTGTGTTTGGGTGTGTGTGTTTGGGTGTGTGTGTGTGTGTGTGTTTGGGTGTGTGTGTGTGTGTTTCTGTGTGTTTGGGTGTGTGTGTGTGTGATTGTCTGTGTGTGTTTGGGTGTGTGTGTGTGTGAATGTGTGTGTGTGTGTTTGGGTGTGTGTGTGTGTATGTGTGTCTGTGTGTTTGGGTGTGTGTGTGTGTTTGGGTGTGTATGTGTGTTTGGGTGTGTGTGCTTGGGTGTGTGTGTGTGTGTCTGTGTGTTTGGGTGTGTGTGTGTGTGTGTTTGGGTGTGTGTGTTTGGGTGTGTGTGTGTGTTTGGGTGTGTGTGTGTGTGTTTGGGTGTGTGTGTTTGGGTGTGTGTGTGTGTGTTTGGGTGTGTGTGTGTGTCTGTTTGTTTGGGTGTGTGTGTGTGTTTGGGTGTGTGTGTGTTTGGGTGTGTGTGTGTTTGGGTGTGTGTAATTGTGTGTGTGTGTTTGTGTGTGTGTGTTTGGGTGTGTGTGTCTGTGTGTTTGGTTGTGTGTGTGTTTGGGTGTGTGTGTGTGTTTGGGTGTGTGTGTGTGTCTGTGTGTTTGGGTGTGTGTGTGTTTGGGTGTGTGTGTGTGTGTTTGGGTGTGTGTGTGTGTCTGTGTGTTTGTGTGTGTGTGTGTGTGTGTTTGGGTGTGTGTGTGTGTTTGGGTGTGTGTGTTTGGGTGTGTGTGTGTGTGTGTTTGGGTGTGTGTGTGTGTGTTTGGGTGTGTGTGTGTGTCTGTGTGTTTGGGTGTGTGTGTGTGTTTGGGTGTGTGTGTTTGGGTGTGTGTGATTGTGTGTGTGTGTGTTTGGGTTTGTGTGTGTGTGTCTGGGTGTGTGTGATTGTGTGTGTGTCTTTGTGTGTGTGTTTGGGTGTGTTTGGGTGTGTGTGTGTGTGTGTTTGGGTGTGTGGGTGTGTGTGTGTTTGTGTGTTTGGGTGTGTGTGTGTGTGTTTGGGTGTGTGTGTGTGCGTTTGGGTGTGTGTGATTGTGTGTGTGTGTCTTTGTGTGTGTGTGTTTGGGTGTGTGTGTGTGTCTGTGTGTTTGGGTGTGTGTGTGTGTTTGGGTGTGCGTGTTTGGGTGTGTGTGTGTGTGTCTGTGTGTTTGGGTGTGTGTGTGTTTGGGTGGGCGTGTGTGTTTGGGTGTGTGTGTGTGTCTGTGTGTTTGGGTGTGTGTGTGTGTGTGTTTGGGTGTGTGTGTTTGGGTGTGTGTGTGTGTGTGTGTGTGTTTGGGTGTGTGTGTGTTTCTGTGTGTTTGGGTGTGTGTGTGTGTGTGATTGTCTGTGTGTGTTTGGGTGTGTGTGTGTGTGAATGTGTGTGTGTGTTTGGGTGTGTGTGTGTGTGTATGTGTGTCTGTGTGTTTGGGTGTGTGTGTTTGGGTGTGTATGTGTGTTTGGGTGTGTGTGCTTGGGTGTGTGTGTGTGTCTGTGTGTTTGGGTGTGTGTGTGTGTGTTTGGGTGTGTGTGTTTGGGTGTGTGTGTGTGTGTGTTTGGGTGTGTGTGTGTGTTTGGGTGTGTGTGTTTGGGTGTGTGTGTGTCTGTTTGTTTGGGTGTGTGTGTGTGTGTTTGGGTGTGTGTGTGTGTGTTTGGGTGTGTGTGTGTGTTTGGGTGTGTGTGATTGTGTGTGTGTGTTTGTGTGTGTGTGTTTGGGTGTGTGTGTCTGTGTGTTTGGTTGTGTGTGTGTTTGGGTGTGTGTGTGTGTTTGGGTGTGTGTGTGTGTCTGTGTGTTTGGGTGTGTGTGTGTGTTTGGGTGTGTGTGTGTGTTTGGGTGTGTGTGTGTGTCTGTGTGTTTGGGTGTGTGTGTGT
>CAUJNA010001079.1:998803-1056303 GCA_963377175.1 Effrenium voratum
CAGGGTCCTTTTCTTTCATCAGAGGTCCGCGAGACGGGAGGTCATTCGAGAATGATAAGCCTTAGGTATGGGAAAACAATCTATTCTAGGGCACCCCCAAAAGGGTGGTTTTCCTTGAAGCTTTTCTTTAAACCAACCAGAAAGGTACCAACTGCAAAGAAGACATCAAAATCGTAAGAACTCCTTGAAGCTTTCCTTTAAACCCGCCAAAAAACAGGTACCAACTCCAAAGAAGACCCCCTAATTGTCAAAACTCCTTCAAGCTTTCCTACCCGCCAAAAGAAAGGTACCAACCCCAAACAAGACATCCAAATCGTCCAAACCCCTTGAAGCTTTCCTTTGAACCCGCCAAAAGACACGTACCAACTCCAAAGAAGTCCATCAAATCGCAAAACTTCTTGAAGCTTTCCTTTCAACCCGCCAAGAGACACGTACCAACTCCAAAGACAATCAAGTCGTAAAACTTCTTGAAGCTTTCCTTTGAACCCGCCAAAAGACACGTGCCAACTCCAAAGAAGACACCCAAATCGTCAAAAATCTTGGAAGCCTTCCTACCCCCCAAAAGACAGGTACCAACTCCAAAGATGACACACAAAACGTAAAAACTTCTTGAAGCTTTCCTTTGAACCCGCCAAAGACACGTGCCAACTCCAAAGAAGACACCCAAATCGTCAAAAAAATTGGAAGCTTTCCTACCCACCAAAAGACAGGTACCAACTCCAAAGAAGACACACAAAATGTAAAAACTTCTTGAAGCTTTCCTTTCAACCCACCAAAAGACAGGTACCAACTCCAAAGAAGACCCCCACCAAAAGACTGGTACCAACTCCAAAGAAGACCCCCTAATCGTCAAATCTCCTTGAAGCTGTCCTACCAGCCAAAAGAAAGGTACCAATTGCAAAGAAAACACCAAAATCGTCAAAACTCCTTGAAGCTTTCCTACCCACACCAAAAGACAGGTACCAACTCCAAAGAAGTCACACAAAACGTAAAAACTGTTTGAAGCTTTGCTTTAAACCCACCAAAAGAAAGGTGCCAACTCCAAAGAAGACCCCCTAATCGTCAAATCTGTTTGAAACTGTCCTACCAGCCAAAAGAAAGGTACCAATTGCAAAGAAAGCGCCCAAATCGTCAAAACTCCTTGAAGCTTTCCTACCCAACCAACACGCAAAACGTAAAAACTTCTTGAAGCTTTCCTTTAAACCCAACAAAAGAAAGGTACCCCCCAATCGTCAAATGTGCTTGAAGCTGTTCTACCAGCCAAAAGAAAGGTACCAATTGCAAAGAGCACACCAAAATCGTCAAAACTCCTTGAAGCTTTCCTACCCACCAAAAGACAGGTACCAACTCCAAAGAAGTCACACAAAACGTAAAAGCTTCTTGAAGCCTTCCTTTAAACCCACCAAAGGAAATGTACCAACTCCAAAGAAGACCCCCTAATCGTCAAATCTCCTTGAAGCTGTCCTACCCACCAACAGACAGGTACCAACTCCAAACAAGACACACTCGCAACACGTAAAAACTTCTTTAAGCTTTCCTTTAAACCCACCAAAAGACGGGTACGAATTCCAAAGAAGACACAGAACACGTAAACACTTCTTGAAGCTTTCCTTTAAACCCACCAAAAGAAAGGTACCAACTCCAAAGAAGGACCCCCTAATCGTCAAATCTCCTTGAAGCTGTCCTACCCACCAAAAGACAGGTACCAACTCCAAAGAAGACACACTCACAACAAACTTCTTGAAGCTTTCCTTTAAACCCACCAAAAGGCAGGTACCAACTGCAAAGAAGACACACAACACGTAAAAACTTCTTGAAGCTTTCCTTTAAACCCACCAAAAGAAAGGTACCAACTCCAAAGAAGAACCCCCTAATCGTCAAATCTCCTTGAAGCTGTCCTACCCACCGAAAGACAGGTACCAACTCGAAGGAAGACACGCACCACGTAAACACTTCTTGAAGCTTTCCTTTAAACCCACCAAAAGGCAGGTACCAACTGCAAAAAAGACACACAACACGTAAAAACTTCTTGAAGCTTTCCTTTAAACCCACCAAAAGAAAGGTACCAACTCCAAAGAAGAACCCCCTAATCGTCAAATCTCCTTGAAGCTGTCCTACCCACCGAAAGACAGGTACCAACTCGAAGGAAGACACGCACCACGTAAACACTTCTTGAAGCTTTCCTGTAAACCCACCAAAAAACAGGTACCAACTCCAAAGAAGACCCCCTAATCGTCAGATCTCCTTGAAGCTGTCCTACCCACCAAAAGACAGGTACCAACTGCAAAGAAGACACACAACACGTAAAAACTTCTTGAAGCTTTCCTTTAAACCCACCAAAAGAAAGGTACCAACTCCAAAGAAGACCCCCTAATCGTCATGGAACACGTAACAACTTCTTGAAGCTTTCCTTTAAACCCACCAAAAGACAGGTACCAAAGAAAGCACCCAAATCGGCACTCCGATGTTACACCATTTGCCTGAGGATGCATCAGGTGGCCTCCATCAACCAGATCCTGCGGCAGGAGCATCAGGCACGGATCTGGGGTCCTATGCTCCAAGATCGACCCGTCACCCTCGAAAGACGAGTCCACTTGGGGGTATTTTTTGGGGGAAGGGGATGCTATTTGTGAGCTTGGATTGAGTTGAAACCAAAAGGAACCAAAGCCATGTTTTGTTTTTTGTTGTTTTTGTTTTTTGGGGCAGATCCTGAGCTCTTGAACTTTGAATAGTTTTTTCTGTCCTGGGCACGTGCAAGGGCCTTGGAACCTCGGTGAGGAATGGCATCTCAACAGCTTGTCTTCCGGGGTCCCCAAGGACGGGGCAGCCCGTGAAGCACGCCAAGAGCTGGGCCGAAAATGAGCAAACGAGCAACAACCTATGATGAAGGCCTCTGAGGAATTCCTTTTTTTTTGGTCCGGGAAAGTAACGTTCGCTTCACACAGCATCTGATTTGCAACCAAATTTATCCCATAATGAAGATCCATTCTTGGGGGTGTCCTTCTTTCAGATATGTGAATTACGGTATATTGGCCATGCAGGACTCTTTATCAGAAGCCCTACACCACCCGTGCACCGGTTGTGAGTGACCTTAGTAATCCTTGGTGCGCTCTGCAATGTTGAGGGGGGTCCTGGGTCCTCTACTGGGTACAACGAAGCAATCGCACAGGAAGCTGTTGCCAGTGCGGCGGCTCGCTATGTTTCCAATGCTGACCCCTTGATAGATCACGTCTCGAGTTATTCGTCGATGCTCTTTGTTTTGACCTCGAACTTTCCAAATGTGCTCAGCAACTGTCAAAGCTGCTTCAGCGAGCAGCGCCCAAAGCCCAGTTTGGCCAATTTAGGAGATGGCTCAATAGCTTCATGGCACTGGTTGTAAGGATTACATAGCACATAGTTCTATGGGATTTGTTTTTTGTAAGGCTTCTACACAGCCTTGCCCATGTCGGTTTTCACACCGAAAGGTCAAACTGGTGTTCGTCGCTCGAGCGACTCGGTTCGCGCCCCGGAGAGGCTCAGCAGGAACTGCAGGAGGAGCAAAGCCGCCTGGAGCAGAGGCTCGCGGCTCGATGCGCGCGGCGCTTTTGCGCGTCGGCCGGTGTCGAGGAAAAAGCGACCGGAGGGTGGGGTCTCCTCTAGGTCCCCCAGTGCCCTTTCTCAGCCGTTTCTTTGGTTGGTTGGTTCCAGAAAGGCTTTGAGGCGAGGTCTAGGTCCCCAGCAATTGGTGCCCCTTTCTCACCCGTTTCTTTTTGACTTGGGAGATTCGGTTCCCCTACTAAAATAGACAGAAGAAAGTTGGTACCCTTATTCTAACCTCCCAAATCTGGAGGACCTAGTCATTTCTCACGTCCTGAGTTCCGGGGCTCGGACTTGATCGTCGATTTGTTGGGTTTGGAAAGGCCATGTTCGTGGAAAACAACAAGTTTGGTTACTGGTTTTGGTTTATGCACTGAGGAAGTGAGTCATTGGGGGGGGGTAGGGAGTGGGCCAAATTGCAAGAAAGAAAGCTGGTTAACCTGATGGAAACCACGAACCCGAAAGCTAGCGTGGCATGTATTTTTGTGTATGCCTTTGCTTATCCATTTGCCTGCCCATTGATATTGATTTGTCTATGTATGCATATACCTATTCATTCATGCATCTATCTGTGAATATAATATATGTTGTTTTCATTTGCCTACCCATTTGTCCATCTATCAAACCATCCACCTATCCGTCTATCTTTTTGTTTGTCGCCATTCCTTCCTGACTGCCTGCCTGCCTCCCTGCCTGCCTGCCTTCCTGCCTTGGGTGGTTCGTTGTCATTTATGTCCTGTTCATGTCCTTTCCTTCCTTCCTTAGTTCTGTTGTTGCTTGGTTCTTTCTTTCTTTCTTTCTTTCTTTCTTTCTTTCTTTCTTTCTTTCTTTCTTTCTGTCTTTCTGTCTTTCCTTCTTTTCTTCTTTTCTTCTTTTCGTTTCTTTTCTTTTCTTTTCTGTCGTTCTTTCTTTCGTTCTTTCTTTATGTATTTTCTTTCTTTCTTTCTTTCTTTTTTTCTTTCTTTAGTTTTTCTCATTTATGTATTTCCTGTTGCTTTCTCTTTTGTGTTTCTTTTTCTTCTCTGTCTTTCTGTCTTTCTGTCCGTTTGCCGGTCTTTCTTTCAGCCTGTCTTGGCATTCTTTGCCACATATACAAGGGAGCTAGGCGGCTGGAGGCGGGGGTCAATGCTGCTTGACAGGCAAGAGCAGTTGGTGAGCTTGCTGCAGGAGGCAGCTGCGGCCGAGGACTGAAGTATGTGTTCTGGACTAGGTCCCCCAGTGGTGCCCTTTTCCCCCTTTTTTGGAGGAGGGTTCCCCTAGTAAAATCGACTACAGAAAAAAGGGTACCCTTATTCTAACCTCTCTACTGGAGGACCTAGTGGAGTTGGTGCCCATTTCGGGCATTTAGGGGTTGAAAGGGAAGTGAAAGGCACACATCCCCTATGGTTACCCGTGTTGAGACTTGTCTTGGTTCAGAGAAGCAAAGAATCGACTTGCAAGCGATGCGACCTTGGAGGATTTCTGGATCGCGCTGTTGAACTGAAAACTACCTAGCCCCGTTCTCCCGTCCCTGCGGTCCCTGCTTCCTTTGCTACTGGTCGCATGTCAAAGCTGCGTCCCAAAACCTGGAGGGCGCTGAATTGCGCAGACAATAATTACATGGTGCTCGCACTGATTCGAATTGGGCCACGAAAAATGCAGGTTGACCATGTTGTCCGGCGTGCAGATGGGTGGTTCAACTACAATGCAGGCCCATATGCTTGAATTGAACAACTACAGGGACAAACACCTGGTTTCTATTGCGAAGCCCCCTGGAAAATGAAATTGAGGGAGGCGGGTGACCCATGTATTTCCATTTATGGTTTCATTCTCACTTGTTTATGGGGAATCTTGGATAAATGGAATTGGGGGACCCCGACTCAGGTTTGGGGAATCACAGGGATCCTTCCAGGAAACCAAACGGGGATACGTTCAGCTCGGCGTTTCTGCTGACCAAGCAGGTCGCATGTTCACCCTGCTCCCACTTTTCATCCCTAGGACAAAACGAAACCAACCCCACAAAACGGGCTTGGGCTAACAAAACTTGCTGGTGCTCAGTAGGGAATGTGGGAATGAACCTGGGGATTCCTGAAAGGAAACCGCCAGTTCCCAGAACTTCCTCGGCCATTAAATAAATGTCCTTGGGACAACGGACATTTTTTGCTCGAGAAGGGACATTTTTTGCATCCACTATGGAGGCTCAATTTCTTCGAGTGCTCTCATCAGGGCACATTGACGATAGACAAACCATAGACATACCGTAGACATATCATAGACATACCACAGGCAAACCATTCGGGAAAACCATAGGCAAGCAAATAACCGCTACGAAAAGTACGGTGTAAGTCAGGGGTACTTGATTCCGCAGAAGGGGAAACACATTGCAAAATCAGGATATTCACATCAGGTCGAGTCGTAAAGCCGAGATTTGTTGAGCTCGTTGCTCGTTGCTTGTGACCGAAAGGGACCGTAGACAAACCGTAGACAACCCGTAGAAAGTACATTTTCTGCCGTAGACAGTACATTTTCTGCCGTAGAACGCCCATTTTTTGCCGTAGAAACGACATTTTCTGCACATCCCGTTTTTGCACCATTTTGGTGTTAATTTGCGGCACGTGACTTCACAGGACTTTGTAGCTCTTTTCTGGCTTGGCAATTGCCAATATGCATGCATGGATCGATGGATGTATGCTGGACCAGTATACGCAGAAATCAAACAAACAGTTCCCGAGCCGTGCCCCATGGCTGATGTTGGCAAGTTTCTGCAGAAGGCAGTGCGAAGCGCACGAAGCACTCTCAAGCTCGGCAAAATGGGACTGTGCAGCCCCCTCCAGCTACTTTTAAGTGCGATTTTCGTGAAAATCATGATCCAACCAAAATTAAGCAAAAAAATGCCTTTTCCCAGAAAATGTACTTTGCCACCTCGGCCATTTATTTAATGTCCTTTGGAAGTCTAGGGAGTTGGATGGTTTATAGAGGGCGTCCCATTTCTCATTCCCTGCTGCACCAGCAAGCTATTTACCACTAAATTTGAGGCCCTAGAAAATAAGCTCAGGTGATATCCCCAACAGCACGCGGTGCTCGTTTTAGTGCTCGCACCACCCCGCAGCCCTCGCAGAATCTCGGGAAGCTTTGGTGGAACCCTGGTAGAACCCTCGTGGAACCTTGCCTCAGGGCCGCCCCGGACCACCCCGGAGCCTATCTGGGCTGAGACCCCAAAGCTTTCAGCTGTTGGGGAAAGAAAAAGAAACCCAACCAGACAAACCGGGCTTGGCCTCACAACAACGTCCTTAGTTGCGATCGCCGAACTTCGGGCCTGGACCGCCGGAAGTTCAGGACGACGAGCGGGGCGCCGCTTTGATCAAGGCACTGGCCCAGGAGAACAGCAATCTGCGGTCCATGCTCTTCCCCAGCGACTTGGCGAAGCATTTCGGTTTGTCTCAAGAATCTATCGGTTGATTCCTCATTCTTTAGAACCATTGTTCTTTTCAATATCCCGCCGTTTCCCTGGGTTTACGGGGTTTTCTAGAAAGAAGGATGTCTGGAAAGAATGGGGAAGGTAGCACTAGAAAGATGGGGAACCGTCAACAATTGCAGTTTGCATTTGCTTTCCAACCAAAAACAAGTCCCCTAAAAAAGACACCCATTTGCACCCCAGCCTTAACTATATAGAACCTTTGGACACTGACCCCCAGTTGCCCAGTGGATTCCGCCTCTTTTTTGCATTTTTTTTGGGGGGTTCCCGAACAACTCCACCAGTCCAAAGAAGGACGCCCATCTGAGCCCCGGACCCAAGGAGTCTCACTGCATACCAAAAAATGCGAAGACCATTTTAGTCTAGGACCCCCAGCAATTGGTGCCCTTTCTCACCCGTTTCTTTTTTGGTTGGGAGGGTTCCCCTAAAACGCTAAAATAGACTACAGAACAAAGTGGGTACCCTTATTCTAACCTCTCTGCTGGAGGACCTAGTAGTGGTAAATAGCTTGCTGGTGCTCAGCGATCACCCCCAAAATCCATCCAACTGGTGGTTTCTTTTAAGGGGGCCCCGAGGGCTTTATTCCCACAAGGAGGACCATGCTACTTCATCACCGTCCAACAGGCATGTTCGAGCAAGCGGAGAGGCCGCTAAGAAATCGAGCACTAGAATTTAGCGAAGAGGCCGAAAACTAAAGATGCCGCCAAAGAATGACCAAAGTGGCCCGTCAACTTGACGATTTGCATGTGTTTTTGTTTGGGTGAAAACATGTGTCCGCGTGTGACCATTCTAGGTTGATGTCTTCACGTTCCAACAGTTTTACCTCTTCTTTTTTTTTGGGGGGGGGAAACAGGGTACCCTTATTCTAACCTCTCTACTGGAGGACCTAGCCAAAGCAGATCGACAATTTGTATGAATTTAGGTTTCGGAGAGCTCTGGCCTCAAGCTTGTTGACGGGAAAGGAGTGGTTTCAAAGTGAGGGTCTGAAGCGCGCGGTTATCTCCATAGACCCCTACCCAGGAACAACAGGCCTACGGATGTCAACCCCTGACTAAAACAGATCGCACTTACCATGGAAACTCGATATCTTCATAATCAACCCAAAGAACGGGTATTGTGGGTAGGTCTTAGGCCAAATCCGAATATGGCAAACAGGGTCAGGCCTGACATGTGGCTATATGATCATGATTAATCAGATAATTAATCAACATTCACCAGCCTAATGTGAACTTCGGATTGGTCCAGATCCTTTATTGAAAGGAACCCGCCCCCTGTGAGTTAACTCCCTAAAGGGGAACAGCCACTTCGACTTTTATCTTGGCTGCAGGCATTTGCATTGTCGGACAAGTTTCTTAAGAACGGGGGGGTGGGGGGGCTCAATTTCTTAGCAGCAAGAGCAGTTGCAACCTACCTTGTTGGCAAGTCTCAGCCCCCAATGATTTATCGTCCAGTGCTTGCGCTGTATCATTACAATTGCAACCACATTATTTTGTAAAGGCAACCTATCTTGTTTTGGGTTTCCCTTGGTTTTGGGGCTTCCCCTTGCACCCTTGGCGTTCATGAACAATCAGGACATGAGGGCGTTATTTTCTATGATTTTTGCGATGGGCAAATTGAGGCTATGACCTTAGGACGTTAACACACACCGCCTGATACACGTATTCACCTAACATGAGTTGTTTCTTTCAACAAGAACAGTCGGAGGCGCCTGGGCTAATCGTGTTCCGTTAAGTTGCTTAGACCTTCGGAAACGAATGGATTATTTTCCACTAAACCAAGGGCAGGTTTTATCCCTTTTGCTCATCGTGTTGTGGGGTAAACCTAACTTCCGATTGCTTAAGAATATGTTTAGTTGTCCCCTGTTGGTTTTAAAGGGAATCAATTTCGCTACTCAAGCTACTGTCTCTTTTTTTCAGGGGGGCAAGAAGCAAATGGAGGAGCAAAAACAAATGCATGAAATGATTTGTTTCTTTCAAGAAGAACAAGGCGCCTGGGCTCATCGTGTGGTGGGGGGAAACCGAACTTCCGATTGCAAACGAGGCAACGGCCCAGACATCACCGACTCGCCACGGAAGGCCCCGTGAACTTTCGAATCGGGTCGGTGTCAGAAATCGGCTGGTTTCGCCTTCATGGGGAATGTGTTCATGGTAGCTTTTCCCGGAGTTCCTGCACTTTCGTGACTTGTTGGGTTGACCATTCAGTAGTCCATAAGTTGAGACTGTTGGCCAATCTGCTCCAAAGTGAGTCGTTGAACATAGGGATGTAGGGAACTTGTTTAGTATCAAACAAAAATCCCTTCTCCACGTTTCACTGCCTCTTGCGCAGAGTCTACGCAACTGCCATGGAAAGTGACAAAGGAAACGTCGTCATGACAGACCGGAATGTGCGTTTCTCGAATAGTGGACCCTTGGATGGTCTGAAAAGGAAGCCAGAAGTACCCTACCTGGAGGAAGTGGTCGGGACCCAATTTTGAGACTGGCATCACCTGGGGGGTTCAAGCCACCGCGAAAACCGCCATTGTCTATCTAAGGATTGGGTCGACCATTCCTTCAATCTGGGGTTTCAAGCCAAAGTGAAGAAACAAAAACCGGGTTCATCTACGTAGAACCACCATGGTTTATCCAAGGATTGGGGCCTTGCCATTCTTTCAACGGCGGCGGTTGCCTAGGGATCACGGCGGATTTTTTCCATCGGCAGGCCTTGTCCTCCCGGGCCAGCCGATCTTCCGAGGCTGGATTCGACGCCATCGGCCATGAGTTGGGTGGGAGTCGGCTCTTCATGGAACATGCCACTGGCGATATATTCGCCTCTTGTGGAGAGGGCGGTATTCTAGGGGTAACTTCCATTTCCATTCTTCCAGGGATCCGGATCTTTCTTTACTAGCCACTTAAGTACAGTGCCCCTTTAAGTGGCAAGTGGCAAGTCTTCCGCTCTTTGTTGTCTAGGTCCCCCAGCAATTGGTACCCTTTCTCACCTTTTTCTTTTTTGGTTGGGAGGGTTCCCCTAAAATCGACCACAGAGAAAAAGGGATACCCTTAGTCTAAGCTCTCTACTAGAGGACCTGGAGCCTCTTGTAGCGGACATGGCGGTACATTTTTGTTCGGGAAAGCAAGGCGGTTGTCCATGGGAATGATGATACCTCCTTTTTCAGGGCTTCATCGAACTAGAACTCACTTTTTGAGTGCTTGGACTTCATACTGTTTGAAATGTTTTTTTTGTTTAAGGGGGGCTTTTTGCTGACCAATCAATCCACTCAGGAAGTGAGATAAGGGCCCATATAATTTGAACGGTGACCCATCATATCAGAAGGGAGGGAGGCTGAATGCAAACCCCGGATGAAACAAAGTGGCGCATCCATTGGGCGGGGTGTTTCCTTCAAAACTCCCTGCTTGTAAGGATTATCCTCGGTGTTTGGGTGTTTAGAGGGTCCAAGTACCTGAGGAGCTACCAAAGGACCCTTTTTTCGCCTCAGGCCATTTTTCGGGGGTACTTGGCACCCTCTGCGCCGGTGCCCAAACTCCCACGCCCAGTCCCAAAGGCAATGGTTGGGGGGGGGGGGGGCGGGCGGGAGCCTTTTGGTTGAACCTCGGGATGGCTTTGGCCGAATGAAGGAGCACAAGGTGCCCGACGAATGAAGGGAACACGCCTTTGATTCCTTTGCAAGCCGCAAATCAAAACCTAGGGTTGAAGGTTGGAGGGAGAATGGTTTGTTGGTTGGTTCTAAAAAAACCGTCTGAAGGTTCTAAAAAAAGAAACAAACCATACAAACTCGGCTTTTGCGACCCAGACATTTGTTTGTTGTTTGGTTTTTTTTAGACCCCCCCCCCCATGTCTGAAACGTGTTTTGTGTTTTTTGTTCGGGCTTTGCGAAGCCAACGAACGAAGGAACCGCCGGACATGGCCTGATGAATTCCTGATAGGGCTCCTGTTTACAGAACAACACTGGTGAAGCCCCTAAGACTTGCTGGTTCCAGCAGGGAATGAGTTGGAATGACACCTAGCACGAGCAAAATGATGTGTCCCCCAAGATTTGGCCAAAACAAATACGTGTGACCTAAACATTTCTGCCCACGACTTGAAGAAAGCACTGGGTGCATGTTGTTTTCCGACATGTTCCAGCATATAAAAATATAAAACAATAATGACGAAGGGATAATACGTCTATTATCCCAACAAATACGTCCCTGAGCCCCAAATATGTCCCAAAAGCGCTGAGAAAAACACACGGAGGATGGATTTCACTAAAACAATATCCGGAGTTGGGGGGTCCAGGTCAACTATATATATATATATATACTTAATAACCCTATTCCCCGTGCGGCTTCGGAAGCCGGCACGTGTTTGAAAAGTCGCGTTGAAGGCAAAGGACATCAGGATGAGAGAAACCTCGGAATTTGGCACATGGCGTTTTAGCCCTTTCCCAGGGCTGTCATTTTTCCCATTTATTCCCATGTCAAGCCAAAACAGCATGTGGTGTCCATACCATGTTGGTCCAATTGTTTTTTACAGACTGGGGTTGCAAAATCACCCCCCAATTGAGATTTCGTGAAGTTGGGACTTTTGGTGCTGGGGTGTCCCAAATCCCTGGTAGAACGATAAGCTGTAAAAAAGAACGAGGACATCAAACAAGCAGTAGAGAAAGGATGGGGGGTTTGTATAGCTGCCCCATGTGCAGATCTTCAGTTTCCAAAGGCCCGATCAGGTCTCTTTTCGCGCACGGCGATGGAGTTCATCCTTCAAGCCCCGAGTGCTTTTTTCAAGGAAGGCTAGTGTAAAACGCGTCAATTTCGCGAGAAAATGCTGTAAAATACGACATTTTACTGGCCCGGACGGAAAAACGGGGGGGGAAAAAAAAAACATCCCAAAATAAATCCGCACCCTTTTTTCAGGTTTGCCCACCCAAATTGGAGAAACCGACCAGAAATGAGGCGCCCCCGAATTGGCGGTTTGGATTGGTGGTTCGGGGACTTGAACCTAGTTCCTCTGAAGCCAAGTGGGGAAGGTGCCCTGAACCACCAAACCAAGCCACCTCAGGGGGAAGGTGAAGAAAAGGTGTCCATGGGTTTCCTTGTTCTACCTTGGCGGCTCCCAGCCATCCGGTTCCTTAGCTTTTAGCTTTGTAGTGTTTAGTGGTAATTGCCATTTGCTCCAGTAAAAAGTTGGTCAAATTTTTAGCGGGGGATCTGAGGGCGGCCCAGCTGCAAGGGTCACAAGAGCATAGTTCCAGCGAAGGACGCCTCAGGGCCGGGGACGAAGCGAGGGCACCGATTCGAGCTCACTCAAAATGAAGGCCCTTTGCTGGGGTAGACCCCCAGCCAACCTGCAGCGGAGGGGGGGATCTCTGCTTTCCCGGTGTTGATGTTCCCAAACGGAACCCCAAAAAAGATGGCTATCTTGTTGACTTTTCTCCAGAACTGGGCACCCAATTAGACACCCCTTAAAAGGAGGGGCCATCATAAAGTAATGAATCCCTTTCCATGTTTTTTGCACCCAATTTTACCGGCCCCTCACAGAAAAATTGCGTCAGAAAACCATGAAACCATTTCTTTCGGGCCGGCCGCCGGGTTTTTCGTGGCCAGGACCGGCGCTTCGCATCTCCGGAGAGTCCCATGAGCCCCATCGACTTTCCTTTTAGGACTCAACGATTCGCCGCGGCCGAGGTCGGAGCGGCGAATCTGGTGGATGCGTCCCTAACTTGAAATGAAATTGATTTATTACCTAAGATACCCTCATTGTCCATGGCTTTGGGTGAGACTTGGTTCCCTTTGTTGATACCTGGCTTTTTCTTCCGATAATTATTTTGTGTTCAAAATACCGGCCCACATGGGTTTCCTACGGGTTCTGGGGAAGCCACTTGCTCGCCAGCAGCAGCAGAATTGTCATGGTGGTTGTGATTGGTTTTGTTGTTGCTAGACGTGTTGTTTAGTTGTTCAGGAATTATCATCCTGCTTATTACGAATCTTATGATTTATGATTATTGAGACTAGTATTATGTTATGACTATTATATATTGTTATTGTTGTTATTTTGTGATTATCATCATCATTGCTGATGGACCCCTAATAAGGCGGGCTATGGGGAGGGGGTGACTATCCCTCATTAACCCCTTAAGGCCTTATTAAGGGCTTATCTTGGGCTTGTTCTTGCTGGCATAGCCCCCCCACAGCCGCCCCATGTTTGGGGGGTCCATGCTTGCACCCCTGTACACCATCCCCGGTTTCCTTTCGGACATCCAAAGAACCGGTTCATTCCTAAAACCCGGAACTGTCATTCCCTGCACCAGCAAGTTTAGTCATGATTGGGGGAAGAAACTTAAAGGGCCGGGGTACTTAGTGAGTAAGCCTGCTTATCACCCACTGAAGGGAGACTTACAACCTTGGTAAGTGGGTTAGAATCAGGCTTACTAACTACCAAGCACCATGCCCCTTCAAGTGGTCAGTGGCAAATCTTTCGCTCTTTGTTTTCTAGGTTTTGCAGTAGTGCCCTTTCTCACCCCTTTTTTGGGCTACTAAAATAGACGACAGGAAAAAAGGGTACCCTTATCAGGGCTCCTTAAAAGATACATTTTGCAACCATTTGAAACATGGCTTTTTCAACACCAAAATAAAGTTGGAAACCACCATTTACAAGTTGCAATGTTCAGGTGTATAATGCATCCGGATCCCTGCTTCTTCGAACCTCTCTACTGGAGGACCCATTGTTCTGCCCAGGACGGACGACCTGCCTTTGCCGCCACTGCCGCCGCTGCCGCCCATGCCGCCGCCCTCCCCACCCTCGCAACATCGCGAGGTGAGATGAGACAAGAAAGCGGCGCGGAGCGAGTCGAAGACTTTGGTGTGGCAAAGGGATACATAGGTCCCCCAGTGCCCTTTGACCAACTGTTTGGGGGAGGGTTCCCATACTAAAATAGACTACAGAAAAAAGAAAGAAAGGAAAACAAAGAAACAAACAGCGGGGGGAAAAACGGTACCCTTATTCGAACCTCTCGGCTGGAGGGTATTTTTCGCATTGTTCTGCCTTCTCACTTCCTGAGTCCATGGACTCCAACCTTTGGGTTTGGACCATTCTCTCAGTTGTTCAGTTGCCCCAATTATTTTTCCCTTTTTTTTGGCTGCCCCACTAAATGGTCTTCCCAAAAAAGGGTTCCCTTTTTTCCAGGGTCACTGAACAACTGAGTAGTGGTACACACAAGCTCAGACTTTTGTGGTACACACAAGCTCAGACTTTTGTCGGCCAGACACCTCAGGAAGTGAGTGGCGAGCTCACCGATTCGGAAAGCAACGAGGGAAAGCCAAAGATCCTTTATTTGGGGATCTGATTGGTAAATCAGCCTTTGGAATTGTAAAATGTGCCGAATTGCTGGGTGGTAAAATCGTTTTTTTTTGTTTTTCAATACATGCCTAAATGGAAGCCTCGCTTGTCCAAAGCGGATCGACCTGTCGACCTTTTGAGCATGGGAAGCAGTTCGTGGACGGTGCTGACTTTCTTATTTGAATTGCCCCAAAAGAGAGTCCTAGCCCGAGATTCTGAGAGACTGTGAATGAACGAAATCCTGCATCACTTTGAAACCATGGGAAACCATTGTTGGTTGGCATTTGCAAGGGGGAATCATCAGAAACCAGGGTTTTTTGAACGCCCATCCACAGTTATGGGTCTGTCTTTTGGTTTAGGGACCTGCACAATGGTGGTGTTCCTTTAAGGGTCCCTTTAACACCAGGGTACCAAGCCTCAGAAAGAAGAGCCGCCCCCCAGCCACTCACTTCCTGAGTTCTTAGACTTTCAGCTTGGGTTTGGCAGTGTGGCTACTTTGGTTGGGCCATCTACTCGATCGGAAGTGAGGCCACTGGAAACCGCCAAGTGGGGCTCGGGCGTTCGGGCCCCGCGCTGCGGGCAGCGCGGCACTTGACTCGACCGACCGACGTCTCGGCTCCGGCTTGGGCGAGTTGTGTCCCTGGCTGGGGGCCCGGACACCCAGATGGGGAGAGGGGGAGGGGATCTGGGTGTTTTTTTTTGGAGGGTACCCACTCCCTCCCACTTGGGTAAAATTGATCTTCCAGGTGTCTTTTGACAGGTGCCATGTTAGTGGGAGGAAGGGCAATTACCGCTTGTTGCGTGTTTGTCAAACGGAAACCAAAGGAACACCACGTGTTTTTTTTTGTCTTTTGTGTTTTTGTTTTTTTAAATCTCTGTGTGTGTTTTTATGGGGGGAGGGGGGGGGGGGCAACTCCTTTTTTTTTCCGGTGTTTCAGCGGAAACCACCCTTTTTGTTGGGACCCTTAACAACACCCATATCGATAGGCGGAAGATATCGTGTTGGATGGTTCGATTTGATTGGTCACCGAACTGTAGACGAGGGCCAGGGGTTTCAATTGGCCTGGCTCCAGATTTATTCTCAGTTGTTCAGTGGCCTCCTTTTCCCTTTTCTTTTGGGTGGCTGCCCCACTAAAATGGTCTTCCCAAAAAAGGGTTCCCTTTTTTTCCAGGGTCACTGAACAACTGAGTATTTTGGGCCAAACAGTGAGGCGTTGAGACAAAACCTCTTTGGGCTGTGGAGGGTCTGGGTCCATAAGCCGAAGCCAGGAGCGACTATTTCTTGTTTTTCCCCCTGTTTTGCTGGGAATCGATCTCACTACTGGACATGTGTGTGTTTTCCGGGGACGAACAAGCAAATGGAGGTGCGTGGTTCTGTTGGACGTGGCCACAGGCTGCTGACAGATCAGTAGTTTGGGGTTGGTTGGGCATAATCATTTTCGTGAGCAGCCATGAACTCCGCTCCCAGCGAATCGTCCGGTTGCAGAAAGGTGTTTAGGTGTTTTTAGTTGGTTTAGTGGGTGGGTTTCCATTAACACCCCCAAAAGTTAGTCACTTTTAGCAGGGGATCTGAGGACAGCCCAGTAAACAGGTGCTGTCCCTTTTTCAGGTTTCATTTGGCTCTTCAGTGTTGTTAGCCAGTTTTAGTGCTTTTGTTTTGTTCGTTATGTTCATGTTTTTCTCCCTGGGCTGCAAAACACAAAGTGTGTTGGTACCATAATTCTAGGGGTTGATTCCCCATTATTTTCAACCATTGTTCTTTTCAAAAACTGGTTGTTTCCCCTGGGTGTCTGATGGTTTCCTGAAAAGAAGGATCCCTGAAAAGAGTGGGGAAGGTACCCCTAGAATAATACCAAGGGTTGAAAAATTATCCTGCAACCTCTCAATCGGCCAAAGTTCTGGCCTAGATCCAAAAAGGATCCTTTTTCTGATTTCGGCTTTTTTTGGAAGTTTCGGCTGATCTTGTTTCCTGTCGGCGTTTTTGTGGCAGGTGACGTTTTTGGTTTCTGTCGGGCGTGGGCGGGGCGGGGGCTGCCTGCCTGCCTTCAGTTCGGCCCTTGGTGGCTCCAACAGCGCTTGGCCGACCTCTTACATTTTTTTCTGCCCACGCAGGTTGGTGAGACCTAGCTTGCTGCTTTGCAAGGCTAACACCAACCAAAATTGGGGACCCATCTTTGATTGATTTCAAGGTTGATAAAACAATCCCTCTGCCCCGACCCTTCCAGAACACACAGGCGGGCGACCCGTGGTTCTACGCTGACCTTCAGACTGCTTGCTTTACGCGCAGGCATCAACATTGTTCAGAAGTCCACCTTAGTTTCGCGACTTCCTGCGTGTGGACTGACGATTTCCAGCCAAGAGCGGCATCCATACTAATTAGTCTTGTCCCCTTGCTGCTGACACCTGCGCGTCTTTGCAAGAAACACATGCATGCACGCATGTGGCTGAAGTGGCCGACTGGTTGGCTGCGCGCGGGCTAAGATAGTGTGACTGCACACGCTTCGTGGAAACAAGCAGCAGGCCGCCCTACAGTGCGTGAATTGCGCAATTTCTGCAATGTTTTGTTTTTCTCGGTAAATTAATGTTTTTTCAGCCGGCCGAAATCGGCGGAATTAGGCGGGAAATCGGCGGAATTAGGCGGGAAATCGGCGGAATTTGGCGGGAAATCGGCGGAATTTGGCGGACAACATTTTTCACAAGTGTCGTAAGCACATTCATGCTTTCGATTTGTTTGGTTGCAGCACGGTGGCTTTGAGCCTAGTGACTTAGCACAAGCAGCGGGGTTCCAACGCAGTCATGGAACGCTAAACCGCCGTGACTCTTCTGACAATCTATTTGAAATTGATGATCCTCCTCCACAATTTTGCTGCTCTTGCTGAAGGGGCGCTTGCCTTCCAAATCGTTGGGTTCCGCTTCAAACCCAAGTACCACTCGATGCACCACAAAGCATTTAGGCATTGGAACCGGGAGCACCCCTGACTACGTCTCCCATCGCGACTGTATGCGAGGCTGCGAGGACCTGGTAGGAAAAACAGCGAGGTTAAGCCGGAGAGTATCAACAAGACAGTCTGGAAGGCGAGTTTTGGAACGTGTGTTCTTAAAGACCTGTGCAGTGCTTCGGAAGCACATCCGGGTCCGCCGCCAATAAGGGAAGCGTGTGCGATAACGTTTTGCAAGAGAGCTTCGAAGAGCTAAATTGCAGAAAAGGCGCTTTATTGTTTGTGGGTTCCTTCACATGCCCCAGCCCCAAAAACTTGGCCTTGACTGGCTGGTCTTGTGTCGAAGTGGCGGCCCAAATCGGCAAATATTTTTTCCCATCGGCGTTTTTTTTGGGTTTCGGCTGTTTTTTGGGAAATCGGCTGAAAAACAGGCCGCCAATCAAATCGGCTGAAAGTTCAGCCGCCGGAGGCTCTAGTATGTTTCGGGCCATGGGTTGACAAGATTGATTTGTCACTGGTCACGGAAGCCCCAGAGGCTTCTTGCCATGCGGCCCTACCGGGGATCCATGAATCTCAAAATGAGGAAGTGGATCTCAAAAAAAGAGTGTGGGGAATCCCAGTTTGGTTGAGGAACCTCTCTTTGGTCCGAGGGGAAAGCACGCAACTTTGTGCTGTCCTCGAATTCTGGTCCCCGAATGCAGAATGAAAAGTATAGGAAGGCAACGGGTGGTTTCTTTTGGCTTTCATGAAAGAAACAATCCACCCTTGAAAACTTCTTGAAACACGTAATGTGTGGAGACGGTGAATTTTTGTTGAACGCACGCCAACTTAGGGTCCCTGGGCAGCTTCCTTCCTTCGATGACTGGTCTCGACATTGTTTGGTTCCTGATCTAAATGACCATGGGTAACTTGTCCCATTTGGGAAGTATACATATATATATATATATATACCTGGGTCTTCCAACATGTGCAAAATTATTGCTGTTTTGTCAAAAACTATGTCTTTTGACCCAACGGCGATTATTTTCGCCTGCCGGCAGTTTTCGTGTTTGCACACTCTAGCATCAATCAAAATTGCAAAACGGCGTAATTTGCCATCAAAACGGCGTAATTTGCCGGCGAAACGGCGTTTTTTATGCCTGGTTCCGAGCTGGACTCACGGCGAGCGCTTTTTCTCCGAAAGAGCGTTTTTTTCAGCAACCGGCGAAAATGATTGCTGTTTTGGGAAACGGCGTTAATTTTACATGTCGGAAGTTCCAGGTATATGTATCATCGTTTTGTTGGGTGTTCCCCGACGGTCCCATGTAAAGGACCGTTTGATCAACCCTCAGGGATGAATTCTTCAGGGATCCAATCCAAAGCACAGGCCCAGGTAACGGCTGTTTGCAAAGCAAGCTGCTTGAGCGACCGAAGATTCCAGTTGCAAGTACCTACCCTGGGGTTCAAACCCCCATGAAAACAATGGTTGGGTTCATATAACCAGCATTCTGGAGTAGACTTAGGATACATTTTACGTATTTTACCAGTAACTCCAAGTGAAGCAAGCCATAAACAATCACATGCCATAAGCAGGCCGAACTCGAGCCATGCTTTGTTTACCCAAGGCATGTCCTCCAAATTGGGTCGTTCCCTATGGCCATTCTTTTCATGGGGGCTGAACCCTAAAGCCTGGGGAAGGCAAGCCATGGAACAGGGCTCCTGAAAAGATCTCCATGTTGCTTGCAAAACCATTTGAAACCTGGCGGGCTTTTTCAACACCAAAATAGCAGGTTGGAAAAAAACCACCAGAAAACAAGTTGCAATGTTCGATCGGTGCTGTTCATGTATCCGGATCCCTGTGAAACCATCCAGCTTTTTTTAAATCTAGTTGAAGCCTCCCCATTCGTTGGGATCCAATTTTTTGTCAGCAAACCATGAAACACCGAGGGGAAAGAGCGATCGATTTTTGAAAAGAACGATGGTTGAAAAGCATGGACAAGGAATCAACCCCCAGCTGTTGTTGTTGCGAGCTCACCGCTTCGGTAAAAAGAGCTCACCATAAGGGTCTTTTACTATCCTCAGTGGGGGTTCCTCGACATACGGCATCATGGTTGTTGTTGGGAAACATTTTGCATATTTGCTTGTTGTGGTAAAGTGGAAAATCCCCACTTAACTTCTAGAATGTTAACTTTTGCTCCCCTTCCAACGTCAACCAAGGCATGGTAGTGCCTGGAAACACGTTTTGGCAGCCCAGGGCGACAGCATGATGTCGTTCACGGAGACATCTCAGCTGCTACAAAAGGCGCCATCATTGGCGCACGCTGGGTGGATTTGTTTGTCTTTGTATCCGTGGTTCGGTGCCTCCAAAAGTTCCAGCAGGCGCTCGGTGGCTCCCATTTCCCCTTTTTGTTTGGTGGGTTCCTACTACAAATGGTCACCCCCTTTTTGTTGGTTCCGATTTTCTTACCAAGGGTCACTGGGTGCAACTCCCTGAAACAGCGAAAACTCGAGAGCACCAGGGGAAGGATATAGTCATGCCGCTTGTTTTTTTTTTCTGATTTTTGTTCACAGATCTTCCCATGGAACCTGAAGCCAAGGATGTAGCCAGGAGGTTTTGAGGCTGCATGGAACCTGATCCTGTTCATGGCACCTCTGGCAGAGGATGGGGAAATGCACTGGGGCTTGGCAAAACCAAGCTTTTCCTCACTGGGAAGTGCCCGTGAGTCACAATCAAAACCTACTAAAATGGGCGTAAGGAATTAAGAAGGCGGATATCCGCAGCTTTTTATGGTGGGGGTGGGGATTCAGAGAGAGGCCCCGGCAATCAGAGCCGAACCCAGTTGATGAATCAACCACTGCTTGGTTTGTCGATTGGGAGAAACTCCATCCTCCAGATTGAATAATCCTTGGCCAAGATTGTCCAGTGATGCTGAAGACTAGGATTCGTTGGATTCGTTCTGCAGCCCTTGCCATGTCTTTCTGTTTCTTGAGGCTCGGTACACTTTGCCAACGGGAAAGCAACGCCTCTGGTTACACCAGGCTCTCACCAACCCTCAGTTGTCAAAGGTCACTTCACCTATGGCTTGAGAGCTGTGGCGGTGGCAGTTTGTGAAACCTTGGTGGCTCCAAAAGGCCATCCGGTTCCTTAGCTTTTAGATCCTTTTAGTGTTTAGTGCTAGTTTCCATTTTATTTACTGAGCTCCGAAGGGGAAGCCCCGTGTTGCAACACATCCCGAGAAAGCCACTTGGCTGTGTGTGTCCCGGTTGCAAAGCCGTGGGGGCAACCCGAGGTGGTTTTTTTGAGTCGCTTGTAAGCCTTTTCAACCGGTTGTAAGGCCTCAAGAAAAGCCTCAACTTGAGTCGCAACCATAGGGGACCCAATTTGGATGATGACAATCCTTAGGCAAATAATGCTGGTTATGCGAACCCGAATTGAATACTTGTTTTTTTTGTTTGGTGGTTTGAGCCACAGGGAGTGGTTGGGGTGCTGGCGGGCAAGTCTTTTGTGTCTGTTGTGTCCACGGATTCCCTCAAGTTTCGTCAGCTCCCGAGGAGCTCATGAACGACTACAGCTACCGCCGGGGTGTCAGCCGGACAGAGTCACGACTGTGGAAAAATATGTCTATGGCGGCCTGGGCAAAAGTGCACGGCAAATGGCAAGGGAATTGGAACCATTGGGAGGGTGATTCTGGCTCTGGGGGCTCTGTTTTTTGAAGGGTTCCCTTTGGGGTCATTATTTTTACGGTTTCTGGGAGTTATCAAAGTCAGAAAATGGATTCAGTTGTTTCCCTTTAACCCACCACTGAACGGGGGTGACTTAAGAATAAGACCAGCTTTCTTGGAAGCTTTCGGGTTGCTCACACGACCTTTGGGTAGAAGATTGGAAGGGGTCCTTTTGTTCTTCCTTACCTCTTAAAAACACAACTTTTCAACTTTTTTGGTAACATGGGCTATATGTCTGTAAAAGATTAACTTCCCCAGGGCTTGGAGTTTTAAGGGGTAAGCTTCTTGTAGACCTCAGCTTTCTATTGTGACGACTTGGTGGCTCCCAGCCATCCGGTTCCTTAGCTGTTTTTGGTTTTGTGCGCGTTTAGTGGGGCTCACTAAAAGTTAGTCACTTTTAGCGGGGGATCAGAAAACGGACAGCCTAGACGACTTGTGGTCGAATCTGGACAACTTTTGGTGAATCGACCCGCGAACTGTGAGTTCTGTTGGCCGAGGATATGACGTGTGGGTGTCCCCTTTTTCGAGGGTCCCCTTTGTTTGGTGGCTTTAAATAGAAAACAGGAACAAAAAGACAAGTCCCGACGCAAAAAACAACTGGCAGCTTGCGTGCCCCTGAAAATGCCCCTCAAAGAAATATGTTCAAGAGTGCATCTTTTGCGTGTCACAAAGTTTTGCTGGCACAGAGGGTCAGAGCCCTAGCAACACTCTGCCCTCAATTCTGGTTTGAAGGGCCCGCGGTTTTATTCGGGAGCCTTTGAACCCAAACCTCCAAAAAGCTTGGCAAAGAATCCAACGTGTGAAAGGCACCCCCTATTGTGGTTTGGACTGTTCCAACTGAATTTCGATTTCCCAGGTTTCGTTGCCTGTATTGGGTGGAAAGGAGGCTTCTGAAGGCCCTTTTTTACCACTGGGTGTTGTTTTCGTGGTGTGTTTCGGCTTGGCCTTGCATTGTGGTTTTGGATCGGTGGTTGTTTTTGTTTGGGTGGGAGGCACCTCGCCCAAACCACCACTGCAAAGTACTGGTGAAGTTGGGGCCCTGAGTTCGCTGCAGCCCAGGTGTTGATGGAATTCCCCCCATGAACGACTCGCAGTATGACTTCAATCATGTACAGCCACGCGCTCAGTCGATCCGATTGCCGCCTCATTTCTCCCGCTTGCAAAGCAAGGCAACTGTTAATTCCCTTTCGGTTTTAAGCGTTGACCAACTTTTTTGCAGTGGCACTGAACAGTGAAAGATCACATAGAATTTCCCATGTTAGTTCTACTGGAAATGCTCAAAGTATACAAACAAATTATGGGGCCCGGGGTCCTTTTTCTGTCCCCGAGTCTTGGGTCTGTACTTTGGCTTTGCTGGTTTTGAACTCTAGCGAGTTCACCCGTGTCTGCAGACATTTGAGCAACGGACCCTGTGTCCTGCAGGAAATGTTTGGTTCTTATTAACCCCCTCGGACGCTCATGGCAAGAAGGTCGGGCACACATCTTCCCCAGAAATAGTTCCCTTTTTTCATTTTTTGTTTTTTTGGGGTTCCCTTTGTTTTCCACTAACCAGGCACCCAAAAAAAATGCAGGGGTCCTAATTCCAGCCAAGACATGTAGTCATGTCAAGTTGCCAAGTCACGCATGTGAAAGGATCTCGCCACTGGATGTGTGTTTGTTTTTTGTCGACACATCACCGTGCTGGCCAGGAGTCTGCTGTGAGTGTGTTTTGGGGCCTGTTCTATCTGTTCCGTACAGGTTGGCCACAGATACTATTCCTCACCCTGGGAATCAGAGTGGTGTTGATCAGTCTCAGGTGGCTTTCAGCGTTGATGAGTTTTGGCGGCGGCTAAAGGGGAAGTTTCATAGCTGTGGATGGTTGCGAAATCAGTTTCGCACCAGCTAAGAAACCCTGGAACAATTCATGGTGTGGTGCAGGACTTCGTCCATCCACAGTAGCTGTGGAAGCCTTGGCTTGCAGGTTGCCATTTCTGCTGGACTGCTCTAAGCGCCCAGATTCTAATCAAAATACGAAGACACTTGCAGCCCAGAGTGAGTGAGGGTGTGCCCTTTGCCCAATTCAGGAAATTGGACAGAGGCTCATGGACACTTCGTGCAGTGCCTATGTTGCAGCACCGAACTCCGAAATACAGATTCCGGACAAAACAACAAGGTGGCCACATGTTTGTGTTCTGTTTTTGTATATATATTTTTTGGGAAGAGCCCATATTTCTTCGGCTTCAACGGAAGATTTGGAGAGTTTTGAGACCCAAAGCAGACTCATGCTTCAAGGGTTCGGAGCTCCTCTGCACTTTTTTTTTTGTACACACAGCCAGATTGCGAGCCTCCAGCCGGGTGTCCAATGGAGGGTCTGGCTGGGGCAAAATATGGTTTAAGCACCAGCTTTACCAGGGCTCCTTAAAAGATCTCCATTTTGCCACCACTTGAAACATGGCGGGCTTTTTCAACACCAAAATACAGGGAAACCACCATTTACAAGTTGCAATGTTCAGGTGTATAATGTAAGGATCCCTGTTTAGGGAAGAATCATCACCAGTTTAAACATGTTTAAACCAATGGCCCCACCCTACGGTCTGTGTCTTCCACAAGCCGAAGGGAGCGTCTGGGCGGTTTGGTGCCCTAAAACGGTCCACGCCAGCTTGTGGCACTAGCTCAGAGAGGTCCTTGGGCCTTTGGCGGCCGTATTTCATCTGGAATCTAAGGTGTTTCTCGTGTTCTGCCTATGTCGAACTTTGAGAGTTTGTCCACCTCAACCTGGAATTCCAAAGGAAGTTCTAGACATCAACTTGGTGAGTATTTCTTTATAGCTATCCGGTTGAATCCTTGGACTTTCCCTTTTTGGCTAAAACAGCACAGATGTTCCGTATTGGACCCACCAAAAGTTGAAGAGTTGTTGCCAACCAAGCTTGGGAACTCCAATTTTCCCCCGGAACTTCCCGGTTTGTAATCACGGGGGGGAGGGTATTGAGCTTGTCTCAAGGGCTTCTACGACTCCCAGAAAAAGGGTGTTTTGCCACCTTGGGTGAGATTGAATCACTTCACTACCAGGGGGTCCCCATTTTTTTTGCCACCAAAGGTGGCAAAAAGACCCCCCTGGCTATGCCCCCCGCGAAAAGGCAGGGAGGTGCTCGGAGCTTGGGACCAAAACGAAGTTTGCGAGGTCCGGCCCTCCGCCGAGCGCCTACATGCAGCGAACTGCGGCTGCAGGTGCCGCGTGTTTGTGCTTTGCTTTGTTCCTTTTGTTTTGTGTTTTGTGTGTTTTGTGTGTTTTGTTGTGTGTTGTTGTGTTTTGTGTTTGTTTTTGTGTGTGTGTGTGTGTGGGTGTGCGTGTGCGTGTGCGTGTGCGTGTGCGTGTGCGTATGCGTGTGCGTGTGGGTGTGGGTGTGGGTGTGGGTGTGGGTGTGTTTGTGTTTGTGTTTGTGTTTGTGTTTGTGTTTGTGTTTGTGTTTGTGTTTGTGTTTGTTTGTTTGTTTGTTTGTTTGTTTGTTTGTTTTTGTAGTTGTTGTTTTGTTTGCTTGCCAACGGCGATGCCGACTTGCTCGTTTGTTTGGCTCGCAATTGCCAGGCGGGCGTGCCTCGGCGATGCCTCAGAGCAGAGGAGGTGGGTTCCTCGGGAAGTTCGGTGTGCGATACCTCGCTTCCTGAGTTCCGTTTCGGACGTTCCATGAACTTGTTTGGGGGGCTTTTGGAAGGCCATTGTAACCTTTTTTAGGCTTTCTGGGGGCTTTTGGAAGGCCAGTGTTGTTTTTGCTTTCTGGGGGGGTTTGGAAGCTTTCTGGTGGTTGTGAGCTTTTTTTTTGCTTTCTGGACGGTTTTGGAAGGCCATTGTAGCTTTTTTTCGGCTTTCTGGGGGGGTGTTGGAAGGCCATTGTAGCTTTTTTTGGCTTTCTGGTGGCTGCAAGCTCGTCGCAGCACCAACCTGACCCGTGGGCACAGGGGCTTGATCCCTGGGCACGTGCCAAGGCGGCTCAGGCGCCATCACCGGCCCAAGCTCCCACGCAAGGACCAATTGCTGAACGCATGGAGTCCCAGGATAAGCGCATGGAAGCGCTCGAGAAGCAAAGGGACTTGCAAGACCTTGCGACCAATATCCGCTCTGAAATGGGCGGCATGCAGGTTGCCATGCAGAATGCATTTGCTGAGTCGCTCAAAGCTGAGCTGGCTGCTCAGAGCCAAGACTTGATGAAGGCCATTAAGTCCAGACCACGGGGCGGTACTGAGGATGCCGCCAAGAAAGCCAAGACAGATGCAACCATGAATGCCCTGACGGTCATGGCCCACCACTCAGTTGGTCTGGGTGGTGGGCTCGCCGTGATCAGTGTCCCTTTGTGTCCCTTTGTCATTGGGGGGTTTTGGAAGGCCAGTGTTGCTTGTTCGGGCCACTCAGGAAGTGAGCCCAATGTGTGAGTGGAAGGACTCTACTCGGTTTGGACTCGGGCTGCGTGAATCGCACTCGAGTTCCTGGACTTTCATCACTTTTTGGGTTTTGGGCAAACATTTTAGTGGTAAACGAACAGTTTGGTGACTTTTCTTGGGCCAATTCACGCGATCCTTCTGGAAATGTGAAAACTTAGGGACGGAGGGAATTTTCAGATATGTTTGAGGGTTTTTGTATTACACCCTGGGATTGCACCCTTGGGCAATGACTTAGAATAGTTCAAAATAGCACAGTTTTATCCGGAAATGTGCCTAAATGGGGTCAATACTCAGTGGGTGTATTCCCAGGGTGTAATACAAAAATCCTTACAAGTTTCGGACATGTGTGTTAGGGGACCCCACCCTCCCCACCCCCGGAAAAAAAGAAGAAAACCAAATTTCCCTTGGTTTCCGTTCAACAACCGAAACAAGGATTACCCCCCCACAACCACAACAACAAAGTAGTGTTCCTTTGGTTTCCCTTAAACTAAGAACGCATCAAGTGGTAATTGCGCTTCCTCCCACGTTGCCATGGCACCTGGAGGGTACCTGGAATTAATTTCCTCTTGCGACCCCCGTCAGGTGCTATGATAACGTGGGAAAGAGGGGTAATTGAGGGTGTCGGGTGTATGCACTGTGTGTATGATGGCAGACTTCAACAAATCCCAGCTCGCTCTTGTCAAAGAAGGCATGCAAAGTACACATGAGCCAAAGGGTAGATGAAGGTTAGTAGGGGGCAGTCCCAACCATAAAGGCTTCTTAATTCCTTGCATGGTTCTGGGTAGCCCATTTTAGTACCGGGTTTTGATTGTGACTCACGTGGGGCGCATTTGGCTGCAAAGCTCGTCCCAAGGAAAAGGCCTCCTCCTTTTGGCGCTTGGTCTTGTCAAGCCCCAGTGCATTTCCCCATCCCCTGATGTGAATCGGCTCCGATCAATGAAGAAAGCTCTTTTGTCTCTTCACGGCTGTTATTTTGGACAGCACTTACTTGCGAATATGTGATTGTATGATGTTGTATGTACATGTTGGCGGGTGTGGAGAAAAAGGATTGGCACGGATCAGTGTGTTGGCATGCGGAGGTATCTTGCAGAAACAGCATGCCCACAGGTAATCCACGGGTGTGGCAACATGTAGAAGGGTGGCGCATAGGTCATGTACCCATGGGCTTTAATCTAGGTCCCCCAGTGGTGCCCTTTCACCCTTTTTTAGGAGGAGGGTTCCCCTACTAAAATCGACTACAGAAAAAAGGGTACCCTTATTCTAACCTCTCTACTAGTTATGATTTCACTGGGGAATGTCGGGGAACTCATGTTAACTTGATTTAGTCCGTGCTTACCATGATTTCGAAATCCATTGATCAATGATAGCGCAGGGTACCCCCCCCCAATTACCTAGGTATCCTTCAGCTTGTTTCGTACAAGAACGATTGCGCTAGTGGCAACATAATCCATTGGGGTGCCCTCACTTAAGTCAAAGTTGGATGGTTCAGTTCGGGATCATGTCCCGATTCCCTACCGAGAAGGAGTAATTGTGAAGCAACAACATACTCACAGCAAGTTCACGAAAGGAACCCAAAGAGGCCGCATGTGTTTGTTTGTTTGTGTGTCTGTGTGCGTCCGTGTCTGTGATTGTGTCTGTGTGTGTGTGTGTCTGCGTGTCTCTCTGTGTCTCTCTGTGTCTCTCTGTGTCTCTCTGTGTCTCTCTGTCTGTGTCTCTGTGTCTTTCCGTGTCTCCGTCTCTTTGTGTCTCCGTGTCCCCGTGTCTTCGTGTCTCAATGTTCCCGTGTCCCCGTGTGCCATATCCCCGTGTGCCCGTGTCCGTCCCGGTGTCCATGTCCGTGTCTGTGTTGTTTGGTTTTTTGTTTCTTTGGGGAGGGGGGTAATGTTAATATCATTTCAACGGGAACGGAAGTTTGGTTACTTCGGCTAACCACGCGGGAAATTATTCAAGCCGAGCGGTAACTTGGGATTCTGTCCGATTCTTCTTTCCAGGAAACCGGCGTTTACCCCACGGATTTTGCTTGTTTGAGCAGAAGGCTGGTTGCAAAGACTAGACAAGAAATGGTTATGGACCATAGGCCATAGGAGTTTTGACCCTTCTTCCTCCACCATCAAGTTTTCCAAGGCTTCTCTGCTAGCCATGACCTGGTGATGGTTATGTGTTTTTGGGAGACCCTTTCCGCCCAAGGCCAACCGGGGGAGAAAACCAGAACTGGGTCCCCAGTTTGACCATTTGACCATGGCTCAAATGGCTGTTCCATGAAAGCTACGGAGAGTGGACCGGCCTTGTGGTCGAAGGGCTAGTTTTGACCATGGCTCTTATGCTGCCGAAAAAGAGTCTCCAAGGTTGTCCAAACGGCCGGCAGTTGTTGGGAGACACTTTTCAGCCCAAGGGCAACCCGGGTCCTTTTTTGACCATTTTGCGGTCAGGCTTTGGTCGCACGGAGACGGCTCGGCCAATGACCTCCAACCGAGCAGCTGGGGGCTTGAGGTTAGCTTAGTCGGTTTCTGGTCAGGTCAGCGTTTCCCTGTGCCCACCTTGAAACAGTTTTGAAGGGAATCGATTTCACTACTGAGCTTGGTTTCTCTTATTTTTTGGCAGGGGACTGAAGAAAGCGAATGGAGGTAGGCCATCGAAGTTTGTCCATGAATAGCTGTTTTCGGTCGAAGTCGGCGTTTCCCTTTCCTTGTGGAGACGACTTTTTTGGAAGATGCTGCCAGAATCATAGCCCTGGTGACATCCCACGTAATTAAAAGCGTGGCAACCAAGGGTTAAAACCATGGCTGCTTTCAAAATCCGCAGCCGAAGAATTTGCAGGAGACTTGGGCTGGGTGATGGATATCGAACTGAAGACATGATGAGTATGATGAGTCCGGAAGACACAATTAAACTCCAGGAATGGTATGGTGGATCCTGCCAATATTGACTGCCAAGCCTCATTTTAGGCCTGTGTCTTCATGTTTCAGTCTGGGGCCAGTCGCTCAGATCTCAGAAGCAGAGGCGACTCATTGAATTGGCAACGAGGTTTAAGCCAGCTTGTAGGACTGCCTGGCTTACTGGACGTGCTCAGACAGCCCCACGAGCTTTTGTTTGAGGAGTGTCTACCTTTCCCGCCACCAACAGAAGGTATTTGTAGGACACCTGAAAGATTGATTCCTCTTGTCCCCATGGCGTTAGTGGGAGGAAGGGGATTCGAGCGAAGCCTTTGACAAATTCTAGAGCTGCCCCGTTGTTTCTGCCCAAAAATTAGACCTTGCAAGGGCAAACCAGAATGGAAGGGTTGGGCGGTGGATTTCTTGGACCTTGGACAACTGGTTTGGAGCTTGCTTAATTCAAAGGACCGCACGCCGCAAGCCTGTGTTCGGAATGGCACCTTTTGGGGAAATGGTGCCCTCCCTGTTGGGACCTCAGGCAAGTTTCGGGGAATCCTAAAAATTGCTGGTGCTCAGTAGGGAATGACCCAGGGTCTGGGGAATGAACCTAGAGAATCCCTTAAGAAACCATAGGTCCTCATTCCCAACTGTGCACCAGCAAGTTCTTTAGGACCCTTAGTTAAATGGTCTTCCCAAAACAGGGTTCCCTTTTTTTCCAGGGTCACTGAACAACTGAGTTTAGTGGTAAACAGGCAGTTCTGACTTTGTTTGTCCCCGGAGGTGAGAAGATGAATCTAATGCAGACCTATCCCCTGAGGTTCCCACCTACTCACGTTTTGAGCTTAGTTGGTAAACATGGTCCTTCAAGGGAACGTTGAGTTTTGCCTGCTGGATGGCTCCATTTACAAAACTTCAACTGCGTTTGTGAACTTCACCTCTGGAATCAAGCATGAGAATTCAAGCTACACCTAAATGCAGGGTGCCATGATTTTGAGGTCAAAACTTGGTGGCTCCCAGCCATCCCCTTTGCTGTTTAGCCTTTTAGTGTTTAGTGGTAGTTTCCATTTAACCCACTGAAAGTTAAACTTTTAGCGGGGGATCTGAGGGCAGCCCTGAAAAAGATAACTGCCCTGAGCGGCGGCACGCGCCGTAAACGATTTCCTGCGCCGAGAAATTGATTTCCCGCGCCGAGGCCGGCTACACAGCCGCGGGGAAGACCGGCGGCAGTAAGGCGTTCTCGGATGGAACACGCTCGTCGCAGACTCGACAATGTTGTTCTGTTTCTTGGTGGTGCCCAGCCGTCCCAATAGCTTTTTAGCTTTTAGTGTTTAGTGGGGTTTTAAACTTTTAGCGGGGGATCTCAGGACAGCCTAGGTTTGTCTCGGCATGAACTTGCTGGTGCTATAGGTGGGGGATGAGGGAATGCCCCCTTCAACAATCATTCATGGTTTCCTTTACAGGCACGCCTGGGTTCATTCCCACATTCCCTGAGCACCAAGCAAAAGGGAGCCTGTAGGCAACGGAGATCTATAGCAGCACACCAAGAGAGCTTGTAGGTAACCAAGGAAACTGGCAGTCGCTGGGGCCTTGACTGATGGCACAAGTCCAGTGTCGCCTAGAGGTTTTTGTTACCCCTTTTCATCGACACCTTTTGTGGTGAAAAGCACACCACTTCAAACCGGCCTAAGGAGAAGTGAGCTTGCATTTGTTTTTGTGGTTAGCCTTTTTGGGGTTGGTTCAAAGGGGTACCAAAAGAAGTACCACCCATTTGACAGGTCCCCTACTCTTTGACCCCCGGCCAGCTCTGCTTCTCTCGTTTTCTTTTTCCCCCAACAGCTGAGTCAGATATGAGGGTTCTGGAGGGTTCAGATATGAGGGTTCCCTTCTGGGGTTCCTGGGCTGCTGGGGATACCACCGTTTCCCTTGAAAAGCTAACCGGTCACCAACGAAATCCAAGCAACAAAACCAGGATGCCCTCATCCATGGCTCGTTTTTTTGGCGGTGGAGAACAACCTCCCTAAGACGGTTGGTCGCATCTCGCAATTTTGGCCCTTAAACCATGAGTACTGAACAATAAGCATCCTCTCGGATTGGTAGGTTCACGAAATGTAACTTTGGCGATCCTTGGCGTCATTGGCATCTTGGCCTTTCGGAGACAGCTTGGGGCCATGGTTTCCACAAAAAATCGCAACCCGAAAGGTTCTCAGAGGGGAGTCTCCAGAAAAGGAGAACCCCCAAGAAAGGTGTTCGCTAAAGAAAGGCCCACCAATATGAATGTTACAAGAGTTTTCGATTTTCGGATCTCACTTTGGCAGGTGCGGCATCGGTCTCTCCCCTTGCGTCCGCTCTCGTTTTGAGCGAAGTTGGTAGATATTCAATGGGGTTGATCAAACTAGTTGGCCCCCCACTGACCATGGGCAACCTTCTGCTTCTTGGTTGTTTGACGAACCAATTCCGTTCGCACAAGATGAATCCATATGGGAAACCATAACGGTGGTTGGCATTGGGGAATCGAATCAGAAACCAAGGTTTCTGAACGGTGGTGCACACTTGCGTCCGTTCACAGCCTGTGCATGCGCCCTCCGCTTGCTTGGCAATTGAGGAGCGGTTTCCTTTATTCGGTTGATCGAAAGTGGACAATACCTCGCTCTTCGGTTTGTGCCAACCTTTCAACAATGAATTGGCAAGATGACCCCCCACTTCCTGACTTGCAAGTTCTGTTCGACTTTTCGGAAGCTTACTCCCCGGGTTCCTTGACTTTATGCTTTTTGGGAAGACCGTTTTAGTGGTAAACAAACAGCTTTAGCTTTAACTTTTTTGTTGGGCCATCCACTCGATCAGAAGTGAGGAACAGCACAGTTCGCCCCACCTGCAAAAAGTGGCGCAGAGCTCACGTGCTTTGCTTTAGCGCAAACGGCCCTCTAAACCGAGGGGACCTGCGCTTTGATACATATGGGTACATGAGCGCGGGTGAGGAACCCCTTTAAAGGGAAACCAACGGAATCAACATATACCTGTTTTTGGCATGTACCTCTTTGGGTGCAAAACGCCCGGTAGAAGCAAACCACTGGATCTGTTGTAAAAAACGTCTGACATCTTTCGGTTCCTTTGTTTTTTTTGGTTTTTTTTGTTGGCTTAGTGGTAGTTTCCGCATGTATCCCACCAAGAGTTACTCACTTTTCGCAACACGGGGATCCGAAAGCGGGGTTTCCCAGTCAAAAAACGGCTGGGCTCGCTCCGTGCCAGGTCTTTGACCCTTTAAACCAAGGGGACAAGGGCTCCAAGCCTCTGGAGAAAAAGCGCCTCGCCTCGCAAGTGGTTTGATCGAATCATCGCAGTCGCGGAGTTCTTCCCTTGGTGGCTCAGCTTTTTAGTGTTTAGTGGTTGGTGTTCTGTATTTAGCCCAGCAAAAGTTAGTCACTTTTAGCGGGGGATCTGAAGACAGCCTAGAGTGGTTTGTTCGTCGCGGTCGGGGATTTCTTCTCTTGGCTGCAGTAAATCTGTTGGATTTTTACCTGGTGGTTTTAAGGGGAATCCGGAGCTGGACAGATTTTCTCATGTTTTTTTCAGGGGGACTTAAGCAGATCGAGGATTTGGGGGGCTAAGAGTTCAGGGTTCTGATGGTTTTCAGATAGTTCAGGATTCCTAGGAGTACTGTTCCTCTATCAAGGACCCAGACCCCGGATTCAATAAGGCCGTTTTTTTTGCGACTTAATGCCTTTTTGTGGCGCTAGTAGAAATGCGTTTGGGTGCTTTTAGAAGGAGTAATTTGGGTGTGTTTGTTTTTGGGGGGCCCCGAGAATGGCGCGGCAGTCTTCATGTCGGTTTCCCTCCCAGACGCTCCTGGTTGGGGTTCCGATTGGAAGACCCAGACCCTCCATTGGACCCCAGAAAGATTGTGGGGTCTCAAAACCGGGCTGTTTGAGGGCCGGTACCAACTCCAAAATTCAGTCCGACGGGGCTCCCTTTGTGCACTGATAGCCATGGGACTTTGGTCTTGAGCGTCACATTGTTTTTCGTCAAGGTGACTCTTCCTGGTGAGATTTTGAGGGGAAAGATGAATGGAATCCTGGTAGCTAGATGCTGGCTGACTTTGGGTTGAGGCCTGTGGCTTGAGTAATCAACTTTTGATTTCAGCAGATTCGAGCTTGTGAAAGGATGCAACCATTTGCGCCAAGTACAAGCTTGCAAGACAAAAGAAACAAACAAAACGAGCTCACCCACAATGAATGGGCCCTCTTGGATTCCTTGACGGCTGTTCTGCATTCTCTCCCTCCCCTTTCGTTTGACGTGGTGGACACACAGTTGCTTGTCGCCACCGAAATGCGAAGGGCGTGTGCATGATTGTGCTTGATCTGATTTTATTCCATTCCTTATACTACTAGCAGGCAAGCAGCGCATTTTTACCTCGCTTCCCGGCTTCCGCTGATGACCTCTGGCCATTTCTCTTCTTCGGGTTGCCCAGAACCAAAGAACCCGAATGAGAATGTCAGGTCAGAGCCCAGACCCAAAGAACCAAGAAACCAGACTCTCAGGTCACTCCTCGTTTGTCAAAGACGGACCTGGGTGTCCGGTGAGCCCTCTCCGATTGAAAAATAGCCATGCTGCTAGAGCTCAAATGGGTGAAACGGCCGCGCTGCCCCAAAACGGGCTTGGTGTTGAGGGTACCATGTGGGGTTGCAGGGAAAATCATGCTGCTTTGGTCTGCGTAAGAATATGGTTGATTTTCCCGCTCCTAGGGGAAATTGTTGTTTTTTCCGGCAGACTTAGGCAAATGAATGGAGGTTTGGGGTCCCCTTCACTTATTTGTAAAGCTTGTGTGGGCAAAATCTGAAGTTAGGGCTCTAACCGCGATTCGTTTGGTCTCAACCAGATCAGCTCCTATCCTGGGGATCCTGGGCAGCTCATAAATGGGGCGGTTCAAAGGGAAGCCGCGCGGCCGCCAAAAAATCACATCGATCTCTCAGAATTTTCTGCAAAGTGAAAAGGGGAAGGGAAGCAGAGTTCAGAGTCCAACCGTGGGGAATCCGCTTTCTGTGAGCTCGGGGAATCCGCTGAAAAGTTTGTTATGAACCAACGAGTCTTTGGTCCGTCCGCTTTCATTGGTCGCTTTAAAAGGTGCGGGAAAAAAAGAGAGAAAGCCACGACTTACCTTTTTGGTCCAAGAAGTGGGCCCGTTAAGAATTGCTGTGAAACATCACCTTGGTCCAACGTGTTTTAAGGGGAAACTTGTGTTTTCGAACCCCCAAAAACAACGACTCACCTTGTTGGTCCACTAAGAAATGGTGGCTCCCAGCCATCCCCTAAACTTTTTAGCTTTGTAGTGTTTAGTGGTTGGTTTTCCGTATTTAGCCCACCAAAAGTTATTCACTTTTAGCGGGGGATCTGAAAACGGACAGCCTACTAAGAAGTGGTTGCCATGGGTCAAAATCCCGTACCTCCAGTGAACATCCCAATCCCCACTAAAATAGACTAAAATGGGTGGTACACCTACCCCAAAATGGTACCATTGGTTTTGACTCACAGCCAAGTGGTTAAGTGGAAACAGGTTGGACTCGCCCACTGCGGAAAGCGGCGTCCCGAATTTTCCCCGGATTCGCGCCGAGGACAGAGCTGTCGGCGGAAGAAAAGCTTCGGGAGATGGAGAAAGAGATCCACAGGCGCTGAGGTTTTTGTTGCGACCAGGGGGAACCCAACTGCGCGGCCATGTCAATAGGCTCTACCACTTGGTTCACAATCCGAGTTTTGTTTTTTGTCATGACCGGTTTCCCACCTAAGTCCATTTGCTGAAGAATATGTTTTATTCTCCCCTGTTAGTTTCAAAGGGAATCTATCACTACTGTTTTTTGTTCCTTTTTTTTTCAGAGGGCTTAAGCAAATGGAAGACTGAGTTGGTTTGCACCGGGGGAACCCAACTGCAGCCAAAAAGGGCCGTTTCAGTAGGTTCCACCACTTGGTTTAGGGATCACAAGGCTTATAAACCATATTCCAAGAAAGCAACTCAATCCCCACCTAAGTCCATTGACTGGTAAGAGCACACAGCCCACATCAAGTCAATGAAGCTTCTCCCCAAGACTTGCTGGTGCGAGAGATGCAGGCAATGAGCTGAAATGACCCCCCAAATAGTGGTTTTCCTCTTGGTTTCCCGTAAACCAATCCAAACCACCAACTAAGTCAATGAAGCTTCTAAGAGGGAAGCCTGCCAGGTGCACCGAAAACTTGCTGGTGCGAGATGCAGGGAATGAGAAATGGAATGACCCCCAGAAAAACCATCCAGCTGGCAAAGCCTGGCTGGGTCCCCCAGTAGTGCCCTTTTACCCTTTTTTCGGGGAAGCGTTCCCCTGCTAAAATAGACAAAAAGGACAAAAATCGGGTACCCCTATTCTAACCTCTCAAATCTGGAGGACCCAGCTGGGTTCGAATGATAGTGCCTCAAGGCCTGGCTGACGATCATCCAGAATCCAAGGTCGGTCCATGCCTTCTCCAAGCTTGGTGGCTCCCAGTCATCCGGCTTAGCTTTCCTCTTTTTTTGTGTGTTTGGTTGTTTTGAGTTGTTTTTGGTTGTTTTTGGTTGCTTTTTGTTTGTTTTTAATTGTTTTTAGTTGATTTTAGTTGGTTTCAATTGTTGTTAGTTGGTTTTAGTTGGTTTCAGTTGTTTTTCGTTGTTTTCGTGGTTGGGTTTCCGTATTGAACCCACCAACAGTTCCTCACTTTTTGCCCACGGGGATCCGAAAAACTCGGACCGCCCAGCAAGGTCGGTCTGTTCGAAGTTGTTGAAAGAGCTTCGGGGTACCTCCTTCCAGGACGCGGACAGGTTCATTTGTGTTTCTTCTTCTTTTTCTTCGGGGATGTCCTACTGCTAAGGTATCCTTCCTTGGGCAATTCCGGGGAAAACTTGGGGGATGGCCTGTTTTTCTCTCACTTCCTGCGCTCCGTTTCGGACTTCTTCCAGTTGCTTTTGTATCAATATTTGATTTGTTCCATTTGCCCTGGTTTCAATGGGACTCGATTGGATGACTGGACTTCCATTTGCTCAAGAATATGATTCACTTTCGCCTGGTTTCAAAGGGAAGCGATTGGATGACTGGAAACATTGGCTCATTTTTGTCCAGGGGTCCAGCAACTGGAAGTTCAGTGTGGCACTGCGAGAGAGAGAGGGGGACTCTGGCCTCAAACCCATTGGCCGCTCCCGAAGACTTCTTTCCAAATACTTGGTGGCTCCCAGCCATCCGGTCCCTTAGCTTTTTAGCCTTTTAGGTGTTTAGTGGGATTTTCCATCTAGCCCACTAACATTTAAACTTTTAGCGGGGGATCTGAGGACAGCCTAGAATACATCAGGCTCTTTGATTTACTTCGCTGTTCTTTGATCAAGCTTTTCGGTCTTGTGGTTTTGTGGTTATGTTCATGTGTTTCCCCAGATAGCTGAAAGCTATAGGGGGTCTATCTTCTAATAAAAAGGGGAAAGTAATTTGCGAGATTGATGGGAGCGTGCTAGGGGGCATGCAGTTTGTGTGCTGGTGTAGGTGCTGTTTGGGGTGCTGTTTGGGGCGCTGGTTGAGGTGCTGGTGAGATTGACGGCCGGGTGCTAGCGCACATGCAGGTGACGGTGCGGGCGCATTTTTGCAAGAGTGCCAGCAGGCATGCAGTTTGGGGTGCTGGTGCGGGTGGCGCTTTGGGATGCTGCTTGGGGTGCTGTTAGGGGCTGGTGACGGCGCGGGCACATTCTCGCGAGATTGACGGCTGGGTGCTTTAGGGGTGCTGTTTGGGGGTGCTGTTCGGGGTGCTGTCTGGGGTGCCGTTCGGGGTGACGGTGCGGGCGCAGTTTGCGAGATTGACGGCAGGGTGCACGGGGCATGCAGTTTGGGATGCTCTTTGCGGTGCTGTTGGAGGTGTTAGTGACGGCGCGCGCGCGTTTCTGCGAGATTGACTGCCAGGTTCTGTTTAGGGCGCTCTTCGGGGGGTGATGGAGGTGCTGGTGTACAGTTGACGGCATGTTTTTCGCTATCTGGGGTCTATGCTGGTGTATTTTTTTGGCAGGGGGCAGCAAAAAAACAAAAAGGTGTTTCAACCATACCAAGGGTTGTGAGGTTTCGGCCGACTTTGGGTGATTGGCGGATGGAGCCGATCGATGTTTCGGCGCAAAAGAAAACACACCGAGCGAGAGCTCGGGAGGAACGAGCGATGTAAGCCAGGAAGCTCCTGTACGTGTGGACTTCTGATTTCCAGTTTGTGAATTCCAGCAAATTTGCCCAGATATGTCTAGGGATTGTTTCCCAATTCTCTTCAACCATCGTTCTTTTCAATAACCATGCGCTTTCTTACGGTTTCTTGTGGCGTTTGGAAAGAAGGATTTGTGGAAAACAACGGGGACGTTTTTCCTGCAATGCTCGTGTGGGCACCGTGCCTTATCTGGGTCTGTTCAAAACACGAAGCCGAAAGGAAGTTGCTAAAGGGTCAGAGACAACCAATACTCGTGTTTACCATTCTCACTACATTGTTGTGTTGAGTATACTGCACAACATGTTAATATTTAGTCGGCATCAATAAACTGTTTATATGATTTTATCATTGTGAGACATGTCCTCGAAACTTGCAAGATGTTTGGCAAATAGTGCATATTTTCTCCTCCAATAGATGGGTGGAATTTCAGGGAAGCCGCAGACAGAGCTTCGGTGAGTTTTGGGCAACCATGTTTGGTGTCCCAGTCGAAAGCCAAGGTCGTGTTTTCACCCTATGAATGATTTCCGGGAGCAGGGTCGATACGCCCACACGCCCAGAATCACAGCAGCCACACGACGCCCATAGAACCGCCCAAAAACGTACAAACCATAATCCCAGACACCCATAAACCCACTGCACGGTGCACATTGCGCCTCAAGGCATCATGACTACACACAATATGCATATATATATATATATATACATAGATATATATATATATATATATTATACGCACACATCTACGTATTATGCGTACATATGTGTACGAATTCTGCTTTTGCATTTTGGGGTGTCACCCCAACAAGGTCGCACAATAGTGACTATACGACTATTTCTTTTGATGAGATAGTTGCTGCTTTTGAGGAAGTAATCTTTGAGACAGAAACGCAGGTTGGTGGAAGAAAGCGCCATCACCCGCGAGCGCGGGAATCTGTGTGCGCCTCAAAGCGTCCCCAGGTTTCTCGAGCGATGCCCGTTCTTGCTGGTTCTCAGTAGGGAGTCAAAAGGGGGTTTGGGAATGAAACGTCGAATAAAGGAAACGACTACACCAACTAAACTTGCTGTTGCTCAGTAGGGAATGAGGAAGTGAACCGTTTGGCGATCCCCGAAAAAAGGAAACAGCCAGTTGGATCATGTATATTTCCCCAGAATTAGCTCCCCCCTTCTTTTTGTTTTGGCGTTTTTGGGATCCTTTTGCTTTCCACTAGCCAGGCAAAAAAAAAAGAGTTTGTTGCTAGGGTCCTAATTCCAGCCTAGTATAGGGGTCATTCCAACTCATTCCGTGCATCTCTCGCACCAGCAAGTCGGGGCCATAAGAAGGGGAAGGACCTGAATGAGGGACGCCCGGGTTTAAAACCGGGGCTTCTCCTTTAGCCGTTGAAATATGGGTATGGGGCAAAATCAAACGATCGGAGGGGCAAACCGCAGGTTTTGGTCCATGTTTCCATTTACCAGGGTTCCGGTCGTTTTGGAATTCCGGTTTTTTGAGCCACAGCCATATGACTCTATTGCCGAGTCTGGGGTTGGTCGAAACTTGCATTTTCTAGGTCCCCCAGCTAGGTGCCCTTTTACCGTTTCTTTTTTGGTTGGGAGGGTTCCCCTACTAAAAGAGACTACAGAAAAAAATCGGGTACCAACTTATTCTAAGCTCTCAAATCTGGAGGACCTAGGAGAGTTTCAGATTTGTCGCCGAACCTCGAGTTGGGCTCTCCATTGCCCTAGGCTTCGGCCACCATTAAAAGAGTGGCCATGGTTGACCCAATTTGGAGGGCGACTATTTTAATGGTAACTGAACCCCAGGGATTGGTGAAAGCTTTATCCCGTTGCAGCAACCTCAATCAATGCTTTGGCCTTTCGCCGCAAGCCTCAAGTCTTCCATTTGCCGCAAGGAATATATATATATATATAGAAAATACATATGTTCTATTTTGCCCTGTTAGTTTAAAGGGGATCCACCGTTACTGGACATATGTTTTTGTTCTTTTTCAGAGGGCAAAGAAGCAACTGAAGGCAATGAGGTCTTGGGCGCCCAGGGAGGGACTTCTATGAGAGATCTTGAATAGCACCAGATCTTCAATAGCTATCTTTTATCAGGGGACGGGCCCCTTCAATTGTTTTGCCCATGGCTGGTTTGGGAGTCAGTCTGGTGAACAGGTGATTGCCAGTGGTGAACTACTGTCTTCCTTCGGGAATTCGCTGGGCTCTGTGGATCATGCCAATTTACCCAGAACATAGGAACTGACCGCTTGAGTTTTCACACATACCAAACGTTTTGCTTGGTCAGCACACATGGTCAGCACAGGGGTCCCTCCAATTCCCTTGTTGCACCTCTCGTTTCAATGGACCGCCCCAGTGAATTGATCAACTGTTTTGATTTGGGGAAATCCAACTTCGCCAACAATCTACCCGTGGCCATTCGGCCTGTGCCTTGACACCCTTCGCGGTGTGTGGAAATTTGGGAGGGGCTTCACATGCACGTTGGTCAGGACAAATACACGATGCAAAAGAAGCACCCAGGTCCCAACCTGCCGCTCAAGAAACCTATTCCCAAAATGGTACCCTGGTAAGTGGAAACATGGACCGAAATCTGAGGTTTGCCCCAGCTGTTTCGTTTTGAGCCACATCCATCTCCAAAATCGCGCGGGAACCAAAAATAAGGAGGCAAGGTGGGACCCGGATCTGGAGGAGCTGACCTGGCAAGGAGCTCACCCTTGCAAATTCGGATTCCTGTCCGGTTGGTTAGATACTTGGAACGTCACCTGGGCTCCTGAAGGTGAGCCTCCTTTGGTCGTGTGGTGCGGACGGTGATGGAGTTATACTACCCCTTACACCCAATACCCACTTTTTTTTAGGGTATCATGTCGACCCTCTACTAAAAAAGGATGTATTTACCTTGAAAAACCGGGTTTTCTAAAAAAATGCACCAGAAAAAGCAGGTATTTGGAGTAGGGGGTAGGCTTAGACTCATATTACTTGCTGCGATAGGGAATGGCCCCTTTGCGGGTGTTGGACATGAACCGGAAGGGGGGTCCCTTAAAGGAAGCCAACTCGGGCATCGTTGTTAGGCGTCCTTCCATCTCTCATTTCCCTATTTTCATTCCTTTATAGGCGTTGAAAGGGGTCCTTCGATTTTAATTCATTCCGCATCGAGCCACCGAGATCTTTTCAGGGCATTCCTTCATGCGTTTCCTTTCCAGTGGAAGATCGGCGGTGTGTCTCGCGCGGGCTGAAGCCTGAGGCGAGAAGCGTTGGAGAAGGGCAAAGAAGCCGGAAAGAAGGAGTGCTCCATCAACACCTCCCGGAAAAACCAAAAACAACAAGGGGCCTATGCTGTGTGACACGTGCCCCGGTGAAACCCGGGTTTTTCTGATGAGCTTTTTTTTTGGTAGCTCCTGAGAATGTACTTCTGGGGGGGATTACCAGGGGTCAGTTTGTAGATCGGTAGAAGGACCCTTAGATTACTATCTCCCCACCCTTTCGGGCCAGTTTTGGCACGGCGAAATTGCGATCCCGGGATGTGAAAAAAAATGATTACACAGGAACATGATCCAGTTGCCCAGTGCTGCCCTTCTTTCAACTTTTTCTGGGAAGGGTTCCTTTGAAAGTCAACCAACCAAAAACTTGATGCATCCTGTCCCACCACAAGGGTTCTCAGAATTTCTCCAACCCTTCCAGACAGCTGGGGGCTGGGGGCTGGGGCTGGGGGCTTCAACGCAGTGCCCCCAGCCCCAGCTTTACCCTTTTCGGATCACCGTTCGGGGATGCCCCTGAAGGAAGCCCACGAGTTGTTTGGTTTCTGGGGTCATTGCATGTCTCATTCCCTGCGTCTCTCGCACCAGTTTCCCAGCCCAGAAAAGCCCCTGGCTAAAGGTTTTCCCTCTCACGGTTTCCCAAATGCCATGGTTTCCCAGTCAGCAACGCCATGGTTTCCCTGGCGGGGGGGTTAAGAAACGAGCAAAGGAGCAACACACGACCATTTACCCATTTAACGAGGAAACACTCGCCATTTACCATTTATCAATTTACCCATTTACCGACCATCTGCCATTTGCCCATCCCATTTACCCAACCCAACGAGCATGTGCCATTTAACCATTTAACCATTTACCGACCATGTGCCATTTACCCATTTACCCATTTGCCGACCATTTACCATTTACCCATTTACCCATTCAACGACCATGTGCCATTTGCCCATTTACCCATTTACCGACCATTTACCATTTACCCATTTACCCATTCAGCGACCATTCACCCATTTGCCAATTTACCCATTTACCGACCATTTACCATTTACCCATTTACCCATTCAACGACCATTTACCCATTTACCCATTTACACATTTACCAATTTACCGACCATTTACCATTTACCCATTTGGCAAAGGAGCAAGTTTTCCGGGCGAAGCAGGGAGCCCACTCCAGGAGCGCCAGCTGTGCCGGCTACGGGAGCAGCAGAACCTGCTAGATCAGCTGAACGCCACTCGGCCTTCAACGAGCGCGTTTTCACGACTGGGGCTCCCTGACCTAGGTCCCCCAGTGGTGCCCTTTCAGCCTTTTTTGGTTGGGAGGGTTCCCCTACTAAAATAGACGTCCTGAAAAAAATCGGGTACCCTTTTTTTTGGATCTAGATGGCCTGTGCGCAAGTGGGCGGCAAGGTAGATCTCACCTACGCCGTGTGCCTGAACCTTGCCATTCAGCACCAGGCCAATGACAATGACAATGAGGCCCGGCAACGCTCACTGAGATAGCGACACGGGTGCGAAGGTAAACCCCAATCACTCACCATCCCCCTAACAGCTGTTTTGTGTTTCCCCCATGTCCAAAGTCCCACGTACCGTTGGTTGAGAGGGTGCTGGCAACTGTCAAGTTTTTGGTTTGGGGTTTGCTGTAAGAGACGAGGTGGGGGTAGTCTTTGGATCCAAGTGTCCTTCTCACCTTTGCCCCAGTGTTTGGTGTCTTTTGGATTCCCTGGCAAGGGAACAACTTGTTGTTGGGTCCACATTTCGAGAACACCACGGGTCGACACGGGGTGCTAAATAACACATCAATGTAATACTGCAATGTTCCCAGAAACAAAAAACATGCGCGGGGACCTGTCTCTCCAAACATAACGGCTTGTTCGGGCCTGTTTGACCCGAAAAAGTTGTTTTTCTTTCTTTCCCCCCGAGTACAATGGCACAGGTCCCCATTTTCAGACCCCTGAAGGGGCCGCGCTCCAAATAATTCTCGTGGAATCCAAAGATCCAGGTGCTTGGGCACCCAGGCCGGTGCCCCTCGCCGGGAGGCCTTGACGATCTACACCCAGATCGTGAAGAACAAGCAGTATCCCTTCAGCGGGCGCTTCCGCGTGAACATGGGGAACATCTACTTCAAGCAGGAGAAGTGGACGGCGGCCATCAAAATGCCAGGCCCTTAGGTGCCCAGCATTTGGTTGGCGTGTGATGTGTTCTTTGAAGGTCACGAAAGCACTAGCTGGAGTTCTTCTACCTAAGCGTTGCTTAGCAATCAGGGGGTGTGCGGGGCGGGCCCAAATGCCTCGGGCCATTTTTTTTTAAAAGCGGAATGGGGGGCTTGGACTTGCCTGTAAAGCTGACCGATTTGAAACGCTACAACCTGTACCGTTGCAACTCTTTTGCGCAAAAGAAATGCGCCCGGTGGCTGACTGATTAGAAGCCGCCGGCCGGCCCGAAAGGGCAACGGGAGAGCCAGAACGAGGCTCCAGAGCACCAAATCAGCGCTTTTGGGCGGCTCCCGTCGCCAGTCCGTGCGTTTCGGGCCTCGTTGTGAGCCTCCCGTTGCAGTTTTGTGCTCTCGCCGGCCGACAGCCCGAAACGGCGAACGAGGACTCGTGTGCGCTCATGCTGCTTCCGCAGACCTCTCCGCAAAAGCCGCTTGCTCAAACCACTGCGCCGCGGGCTCCCTTCGCGCACCGGCGCTCGCCTGCTAGTCTCCCCCTTTGCTGTTCTTGGGCCGCGGGCGCCCGAAACCACAACGGGAGAGCGCGCGAGGCCGAAACGCACCAAATCGGCACTCTTCAGCGGCTCCCGCTGCGAATCCGTGCGTTTCGGGCCTCGTTGCGGGCCTCCCGTTGCAGCTTTGCGCTCTCGCCGGCCGACGGCCCGAAGTGGCAATGGGAGAGCCCGAGCGAGGCTCCAGAGCACCAAATCAGCGCTTTACGGTGGCACCCGTTGCGAATCCGTGTTTCGGGCCTCGTTCTGGGCCTCCCGTTGCAGTTTTGCGCGCTCATGCTGCTTCTCCAGACGTGGCGCGGCCGCTCCGGCGCTGGCCTGCTACTGTCCCCCTTTGCTGTTCTTGGGCCACGGGCACCCGAAACCGCAACGGGAGAGGCCGAAACGCCTCCCGTTGCAGTTTTCGGCTCTCGCCGGCCGACGGCCCAAAACGGCAAGGGGAGAGCCGCTCCAGAGCACCAAATGAGCGCTTTACGGCGGCACTCGTGTTCGCTCATGCTGCTGCTCCAGGCGTGGCGCGGCCCAGGCTCGAGCCGCAGACCTTTGCGCAGCAGTCGCTTGCTCGAACCACTGCGCCGCGGGCTCCCTTCGCGCTCCGGCGCTGGCCTGCTAGTCTCCCCCTTTGCTGTTTGGGCCGCGGGCGCCCGAAGCCGCAACGGGAGAGCACGAACGAGGAATGCGGGCTTGCGCACCAACGCGGGCTGAAATGCAGCGTTTGCGAGCTCTGCAAACGCAGGCTCTGCATTCGCTAGACCAGCAGTTGCAGCGCCTGGGCTACGAAACGGCGGGCCTGCGTCACGCAACGCCTCCTGCGCAACGCCGGGGCCATTGCCGCACCAATGCCGTAGCAAAAAACCTCGCGATCTCTTGCGCTTCCGTCACTTGCTGCCCCCTTGCGCATTGCATCGCATTGCATTCACTTCTCTCTCGCACAATGCTTTCGTTCCTGCAGAATCCGTTTGGGTGAGCCAATGTATATCTGGATCTTCCTTAGGTGCTGAATTTCTGCCTTTTCAGCAAAAACGGGTAACTCCAAAGTGGCACGGCAAATGGAGCCAAAGACTACCTCCTGCGCAGGTACACCCATGTGTTGTTTGGGGGGTACGGGCTTGACACCTTGGCTTAAGGGAAACCAAAAGGAACGCCACGATTTTGGGTGACAAGTACCCATGAGGCGGTGGTCAGTGGGGAAGACGCAACGAGCCAGTAGAATCAGCTTGGTTGTGCTGATATATATATATATATGTGTATATATATATTCTGGGACCGCTGTTGAGAGCTGATTTTACATGTTGAGGTTCAGTAAATATGGATAATCCCAACTTTGACGATACCGCATAGCACCCCCCAGTGTTCAACTCCAACCAGGGGGGCCAGTTTCTGACTGTTTTTAGGCACTGAGAGAATAACCCCCAAACCATTTTTCATGCTTTCCTTTCAGGGAATCCCTGGGTACATTCCCAAAAGCCAGACTCGTTGTCATTCCCTACCTATCCCACCTTTGCAAAAGGGCTTAATTCGAACCAGGGCCACCCCCGGACAGGTATGGGTCTCATTGCCCGAAATTGATCCAAGCTCCTCAGAGCTGACAGCCCATTCACTTCGGATTCATCGCTCAGGTATCGAATGGCTTTAGACCAGATCCCCAACAATGTGCAGGCCGGAGGTCCGGGCGCGTCCCACGCAGGGATTGCGTTTTTGGTAAACCCAGGAGGAAAAACGCCATTCTATTTATTTAGGTCTTAGTATCCCTTAATTTCTAGGATTTCCCCTGGGACACGTGAGCACTCGTTAATTTTGTTGCAAAGGCGCCGGTCTGGGCAAATTAGGAGGAGCTCACTTGGGGTAAAACGAGCTCCCCATGATTCAGGTCCTTCCGTGTTTGGAAGGATCCAGCGTTGCAGTGTGGCGTTTGAAAGGCATTCTACATGCAATTCAGGGACCCTACCACCCACCCAACAGAACTTCCCCAGCAAACACCATGGACCACGCCAAGCTCATAGTGCGCTAAGTCTACACGTGCCATCGTCGAAAGACCCCTTCAGCTGACCAGGGATGGGCATCCACCAAGGATCCTTAGCAACCGTGAAAAGGAGTCCTATGACCATAGGCCATATAAGGAGTCACATATGAGACTATATTGTTGTTGACGTAACAATAGGTTTCGGATTTCCAAAACAGGGGTGTTGAGGTTTCGATTTGAAGCAACTTAAGAAGGGGGGGCACCTTCAAAAAGCACATGTCCATTTGAGCAACGGACGCTGTATGATCATAGATATCGTTGGTGGTCTCCCACCAGTGTTGCATGTTGATAGATTCCATTTTGGGGTAGTCCAGGCCATCGGTTTCGTTGTTGGGTATTCAAAGTGACATCCCAAAAGTGTATTGTGGCCATTCCGGATTACTCTAAATTCCTCAAGTGCTTTGAGGGGCGAGTCCGTTGGGATTCTGATACGTCCGTTCGATATCTTTTGTGATCCGAAACGGAGGATGCCCTTTTTTGTGGCGTGTGATGCCCTTTTTGGGGTTGCTTAAAGGGAATCTCCTCCAGCTACAGCAACCAAGAAAATGGGTTGGAAGCCTGTGGCGTGCGGAGAACACTCGGAACATTCGCACAGGCGATCCGCTTCAAGATCATGCGCAACATCGGCCGCTGGGGCGATTTCTCGGTTTTGCAGTTCTGGCCGGTTTTTCCGGTCGGGGTCCCTACCCGGAGTCTCCTGTTGACCCTTTAAAAATGGGGTCCGCGCCCAAAATTAAGGGGTCATGGCCCCATTTTCTAGGGGTCGTGGAGACTCCGGGTCTAAGTGTATGTCAATATTCCGCCATTGTCGGGTCCATGTGGGCTGATCTTGGCCCAACTTCGTCGTATATCACAAAACTTGGTGGCGCAACCAGCCATCCGGTTCCTTAGCTTTATACATATTTTCAGGGTTTAGGTTTTTCGTTTTAGCCCACTAGTTAGTCACTTTTTTTGGGGGATCTGAGGACAGTCTAGCTGATGTTGTTTCATGTTTAGTCTATACCCTTGACGAATACCGCAAACTCGCAGGGACCTTATGTACAGGGGCTGCCTGGATTTCCCCAAAAAGTTGATCATTTGACTGGGCTCGGAAACCCTAAGGCTTCCATGTTAGCACCTCTAAAGCCACCTGAGTCGCTTGCTCAAAACCGATTCGGGTAGATGACTTCCATTTGCTGAAATAAATATGGTTTTATTTTCCCCTGTTAGGTTTAAAGGGAATCTATCACTACTGGAAATATGTTTTATTTGTTCAGAGGGCTTAAGCAAATGGAAGATGAAGGGTAAGGGATGATCCCTACCAATGGGTGTAGCCGCCTGTTTGCTTCTTTACCTGGTTCTGGGGATCACCCATTTTTGTCCGAGCGGTTTTGATTGTGACTCACCTCCGTTTCTGAGCCTTTCTCTTTTTGGGGCGAGGACCCCTGTTGGGGTTCTTCCTGCAATGGGTTTGACTCCGATGTCACTTGTTTTATGTCACCCTTGTGCGAACCCAGCAGAGTAAGAAACCCGGTTGATGTTGATTGGGTGGGCTGTCCGATGTCGAGGCCCTCGTTGTTTTTATTATTCTTGTTTTCTTTTCTCTCAATGATGGGTCGACAATTTTTGAAGGGGCAAGGAAGGGGCGGGGCGGCCTTTGTATTTTCTGGAGCGAGATGCGGCACAGCCAACTGTTTCACTCTTATCTCTCCTTAATGTCCTAATGTCAAGATTTATAAATCAAGGTGGACACAGACCATCGGTTTCCCTTTCTGGGTCCACGGTTAATATAACATCGTGCATCGTTCCTTTCTGCCAGCGCGATTTTAGGTTCGGGTTGAGCGTTGGCCTTGCTCGACGGGGGGCGAACACCTCTGGTTGCTGAGGTCATGCATTCTTCAAGATGCACCAATTCCCAGATGCCATCGACTCGTGCGCCTGATCAGTTTCTGGCACTGGGACTGGACAGTTTGGCACTTGTGAGAAAGGAGTCATAGGGATAGCCCGCTTTGCCACAACATTGGCAGCCCACAACCATGTAAATATACGGCATTTAGACAATCACGCAACCAGGCTGCGGATTGAGGGAACCATGACAAGCGTTCAGGAGTCTCAACCATGGCACGCACAAAAAGCGACTCAAGCAGCCAAGAAGGACAGGTATTAGGACCTATATGGGCGTCATCTTTTTTGAGGAGACCTTTTTTCGGGTGGGTCTAAACGGACGCCTTGGCACATATGCAGTTGTTCAGGGATCCTTTTTTTTCAGACAGACGGCAAGCACAGAGGCAATCTAAACCAAACGAACCCAATGCTCTTGTGGTTCCCCTATTTTGAGACAAACCCATGTCCTCTCCTAGAGAATCTCTGAACCTTTTGTATGAAAAACAAGTTTGAGAAAACGGTCTGCATGCGGCGAATCTGTGAATCCATCCCTGACCTGAGGTAAATTGAGTGCGAAGGATTGCCCAAAACTACAGACCAAAACTAACACGGGCAGGAACCAGTGCAATCCATAGAATGCAATATCAGTTAACTTGTTTTGTTTGCTTCCCAATGTTTAAACCTTGTTCTTTGGGAATGCCCTACCGTTTTCTGATCTCACATCGTACAGACCAAGAAATCAACAACAAACGGTATGCAAGGCACTCAGGGTGCCTCAGAATCAAGCACTCCATGTACATGGCCGGGCTTTGGTGTGACCAAATCGCCTCTTTGACCTTTTGAACACGAGCTCACTTCCTGGCAATTCTACGCAGGCAGTGAGCAAATTTCTTTTTAGGGCCCCTTCAGACCCTCCCAAAGAGCAATTTCAGGATTAAGGGTTAACGGGCCTTCTGAATTCCAAATTGGAGCAATACTTCCCTATCCCTTTCATCTTTAGTTGGGAGGGATTGGTTGCCTGCCCTACTTCGGTGTGTGTTAATGTGTGTGTGTGTGTGTCTGTGTTTCTTGAGGGTACCCTTTTTTAGATTGGTTTAAAGGGCAGACACGGGGGTCCCCTGCTTTGACGTACCCGCTTTCCCCATTCGGTTCAGGGATAGTAATTATTGTCAGAAAGATGACAAATGACAAGAAAATCAATCAGTGGGGTGAAAATCCATGGCAACATTCCCCTTCTGTTGGTTTAGTTTAGTCATTCCTTTTGGAATTGTCCCGCATACTTTCCCCCTGCTATGTATAGTCCTATGTATTGTGGTCTCCGCGGCATAGCAAGCAACTCTTAGCGGTCTGTCCAACGACTAAGATGTTTTCCAGCAGTGATTTCCCAAATAGTAGGAAATAGTGACAATGGCCGGAGGGGGAGAGGTAATTGACCTTCAGAGCGGACGCCCCACAACCAGCGCATCTTGCATCCACTCAGAGGTTTTGTGTTTCACACCTCTTCGCACCAAGACAACATGTGGTTGCTTCAACTGCCTGACACCTCAAGATCGGCTCCATCCGCAGTTGAGGCGCGGATGTATGCTCTTTCGACCAACTGTTTTTGTTTTGTTATATATATATATACATGTTTTTGTTCTTCTTCCGGAAGGGGGGTGATTGTAGGGCAATCCTTTGGTCCTTCCATATCCTTGCATATCCTTGCCTTCCGAAAGGTTTTGGTCCTTCCATATCCTTGGGCGCTTTCCTTCGCCAACCTATCTGGTTGTGTGACTCGGCTTCGGATTGGCCAAACCATAGGGCCGCCTAAGCAAACAAAAAAAAAACATTTCGCCATACCCTCGTGTGAAAACTATTTGGCCATGCTTCGCCTTGGACTTTTAGATGTTTGGAGTTCAGAGGGAACCGCTTGCGCGGGACGCATGAACCACTAAGTTCAGTAAAGCCAGAAGGGTGTGTCGGAATTAAGGCGACCCACTCAAATGGATTGTGGCATTGTGGTTTTCCTTTTTTGGTGTCCGTTTCCTTTTTGTCGGCCCAGATTATGGTTTTCCTTTTGGGTTTCCTTTTGAAACCCATCCAAAAAAATCACGGGGGGCCAACTCCCAAAAGGGACGAAAGCTAGCCTCTCGCTGGGCCGCTCAAGAGTTCCACAGCTCCCTGGGGCTTTCTTTTAGATCCATGGTCCGGTCCATGGTGTTTTTCCATGACACAAATCCTCATTGGGTGCTTTTGTTGGCGGCCCATGAAGGTCCATGTCGCTTTTTTTGTTTCTTTCCCCCTGTTTAGACCAACCCCTTCTTGGGTGTTGTTTTTTTGTCGAAGGTCCATGAAGTTTTGATTTGTCTCTTCTTTTTGACAGAGCTGGTTCGGGGTCGCGGCGTAGGTATGAGAACCTCTTGATGCACGGGGCGCAGCATTTGGATTTCATGACCGGCAGCCTCCTCAGATGGGGGCCGCGCGATGGAAATCCAAAGCGACTGGACTCCTTCAAGTGGTTACAGTTTGAGGGGTTCTTCAATCATGGAATCCTGGAATCCCTAAACCAGGGTGTGTGGTCCAAGGGCCGGGGTAGAAAGCCCCAAGCAACCCTCATCCGGTGTGGTAAACCCTCATTCTTCAAATTCTCACTTCCTGAGTTCCTGGACTTTACATATTTTGCAGGTTTGGACCATTTCTCAGTTGTTCAGTGGCGCCCTTTTCTCTTTTTTTGGGGAAAGGGTTCCCCTTCAAAGTCAACCAAACAAGGACGCCCTTTTGTTTCCCATGGCTACTGGGCATCTGAGATTTTAGCGGCAAACGAACAGTTAAAACCTTTTGGCCAGTCCACTTGATGGGTGAGACTTGGCCCGCACCCCTGGGGCATGGATCTGGATGACCTTTGTTCCGGACTTTGAGCCGAGCTGATGGACCCAGCGGGCACGCAGCAACTGTAAGTAGCTCCGAGTTTCCAGGTCCCCCAGCTGCCCTTTCTCACCCAACTTGTTCGGTTGGGAGGGTTCGGGACCCTACTAAAAAGAGACTACAGGAAAAGAATCGGGTACCAACTTGTTCTGACCTCTCTACAGGACCTAGTCTTTGATTCGATTCGCGAGGCAAGTTTGAACTCCGCAGGATGGCATCCCAAATCGGCTTTCGGGCTCCTGGCTTCGGCTGGAAGACCCAGACCCTCCATTGAACACTCCTCAGGGGTTTTGGGTCTCAAAACCTGGCTGTTTGAGGGCCAAACATCAATCGGGCGCGTTTGGGTGGTGCTTGTTATGTTTCCTTCGTTTGCCCATTAACCCAGTGAAAAATGTCAAATGTCACGTTTGTCCAGAAGGTTTTTGCTTGGCTCATAATTTAGCGCAGGCTTAATGCCAGACATGCCGGGATTTTGTGATTCCGCCATGCAAAGCATCAACGAGTACGTGTTTGAGCGGCCTGAAACGAGGTTTGTCATTCGATTGGTTGGGTTTCAAGCCCCCGTCGTCCACAAAGCCCCGACCTGGCAAGTCTTAAGCCTTACGGGACTTTGACTTTCTTCTTGTGCTTGAGGCTTCAACCTGATCCTGTGCTACTACGCACTGGGGGACAAAGACAAGATGAAGAGCGGCTTCTTGAAACTGCCTGTGCCTCAGGAATCTCATTTGTTCGGACCATCTAGGCTTTCATTCTCCCATTTTGTTCAGAGATTATCATCCTGTGCCTCTTACCAACTAGCATGGAAGTGCCAAAAGGCCCTTTTTAAGAGAAAAGTCGTCTTTCTACAGGGGTCTGTGCACTTCCACGTTAGCTGGTGGGAGCGCTTTAAACTTTGCGGGACCGTTTGAGTGACGGGAAGAAACGTTCTGAGTTTGGACCTTCGGCCGCCCATTTGACTCAGAACCCTTTGCTAAGCGTCAGAGCCGGGCGGAAGCTGGGGAGATTTGGGGAAGGGTTCCCCCACTCAAATAGACTCAGACTTATTCTATCCTCTCTACTGGAGGACCTAGCCACAAATGAAATTGGGGACTACAACTCCATTGCTAGTTCCATTTTTCCTGACCACTGGGCCCCTTCTTCCTTACGGGGGGGCGGAGGATGGAAACATAGACACTAGAGAGGACGTGACTTGAAAGTTTTTATGGGGGGACAAGTTCCCAAACGGCACACACATGTCCACCTAAGACATGTCCGCCAAGGGTCCCCATTTGGCTGTGGCTCAAAAACATGTACCAAAATGGCACCTTGGCAAATGGAACCGAAGACTAAAACCTGCGTAACCCTAGTTCATTAATTTTGAGCCACACTCGTTTAAGCATCTACAAAACACTAGTATATTAGCGGCTTTCGTTTTAGCTCGGATACCTTCATGAGTTTTGCCAACATTGCAGGGCATGCCTCTCTGGTCCAATATGAGTGTGCCTCCAAGGAGACATGGGTATGGGCCAAAACTAAGGCACCAGGATATGTTTTTAACGGTGTCCGTTTACACAGCTACGGCAAGCCATTTTGCCCTATGTTTGATCAGCCACATGTGGGACTTGCCAGCCACATGTGGGACTTCCCGAAACGTGTTGCTACTGTGGATGGACGAAATCCTGCACCACTTTGAAACCATGGGACACCATTGCTTGTTGGTATCTGTGGGGGGAATCATCCTTCCAGGGTTTCTTAGGTGGTGCAGGATTTCGTCCATCCACAGTACCAATTCCCGAATTGTTCAGGGCAAGTGAGATTTCCCTTCCAACATCGCGGAACGGGGAACGGATCGATCCCTTGCCAACAGAATCCTGCACAATTGAATCATGTTAGGTCCCCAAGTAGTGTTTTTTACCGCCTTTTTTGGGGAAGGGTTCCTCTACACAAATAGACTACAGAAAGAATGGGTACCCTTATTCTAATCTCTCTACTGGAGGACTTAGTTTTTTTCATCGGAGGATGGTGGATTGGAGAAGAAGGGATTGACTGTCTTTCAAGAGCCCTGCCTGCTGAAGCATTCATGGTTGTTGTTGGGACACATTTTACATTTTTGCTTATTGTGGTTTAGTGGTTGAAATCCAACCACTTGGCTGCTAAAGTTTAATTTTTTGCTCCCCTTCCAACGTCAACCAAGAATTGTGACTGACATCCTTACGCCTCCATCTTGTGGTATTTTGTTGCGGACCCCACAAACCCGATGGCCACCTCGTGAGAATCCTCAAGTACCAAGGCCTTTGGGGGTGGTTTGTGGCTGGACCATTTGCCAACTTGTCAGCCTTGGGGGATTAAGCGCAAGTGGGCACCCTGAACTTCCAACCACAACTCTGTGTTTCGACCTTTTTGCCTTTTGGTTTGTGGGTCCAAAAAACAGGGGGGGGGTCAGCAAAACAGGGTCCCCAGATAGAACAAGCTGAAATTCGATTTCAGAAGTAAATGCTGAGCCGAGTGTCCCTTGAAGTGCCTTTGAAGCGCCTTTGAAGTTTGAAGTGCCTTTGAAGTGCCTTTCTTTCGTTTTGCATGCTTTTTAGCGTCGCGCGGAGTCGCTCTGCATCCGAGAGAAAGAGAGAGAGAGAGAGAGCCAAGTGTCCCGAGTTTCGTTTCTGTTTCAGCGCCGCAAAGCCTCACCCGCGCGCACGCCGAAGCTGGGCTCAGCTGGAGGGGAGGTTCTCACCGTGCTTGAACTGCCAGACACTCAGGTAGCTGTGGGTCAAAACCAATGGTAGCTGCACCACCCATTTTAGTCTATTTTAGGGGGATTGGGATGTTCACTGGGGGTACGGGATTTTGACCCATGGCCAGGTGGGTCGGGGGGGTGCAAGTTGCCTCTAGCTTGGATCTCATCAGCTTTTCCTTGTGTTTTTGGCTTTGCATACTCAACAAGACGTATAGTCTGAATATATGTGGTTTACCCAGGGCTGGGCCAAGCTGGGGTCTTTCCAACGGACACTACAAGGCTTGTTGTCAGAGCTGTCACTGCGTTGTTCAGTGGGCTTCTTCGTAAAACTCAGCCCCCCCTACTGTGGATGGACTAAATCCTGCACCACTTTGAAACCAGTACTTGTTGGTATTTACAGGGGAATCATCAGAAACAGGGTTTCTTAGGTGGTGCAGGATTTCGTCCATCCACAGTATCATTCAGGGTTCTGATGAATTTGGCGTCGTGGGGCGCACACTTCAGGGTTCCCTAACTTGGTTTGTCTCAAAAAACAAATGCAGTTTGCCCCGTGAAAACAACACCATGACATGAAGCTGCACCCAACAACTGCTTGTGCACAGTAATTACTTGCGATTTTGGGGATGGAAACAAGCAGTTGTTGGGGGATGGGTAAAAAACACGAGTAACCCTATTTTGGGTTGTCCATCGGTGAATGGAGACATGGACTAAAACTGCCGTGTTTTCTGGTACTTTAATTTTGACCCGTGCCGCATGTGAGCAGTGCCTCCTATTACTTGCCGGGCCTAAGCAATAAGAATGGGGCTTTGGTGTGAACCTAACACGATTTCGTCATGATTCATGAGCACCAAAGAACAATGTCCGTAACTTTGGTGCATTTTGCTTGGCTGCTAGGGCTTTAACTTTTTGCCAACTAATGGGTTTTCCACTAAACCACTAAAAGTTAGACTTTTAGCAGGGAGCAGAAAGCAACCGAGGAAACTTGTTCTAAAGTCAGATACAAAAACACAAGTCTAATTCGATCTAGTTATGATCCACAAGCAGAGACCAACGTACGCAACCGGGAGCCAGATCAGCGCCGTCTTTTTTGGTGGCTGACTTGAATAGCTGCCATGGCATAACCAAATACCAACAGACTTCTTTGGTTATGCCTTTTTGGTAGCAGACTTGTGGTATGTGGCGCAAAACAGCGGCCCCTCAACAAAAACAGTCGGTTTCACCTGGATCTCCCGTCAACTACCAACCAGAAGGGGTTCCGAATCCCGTTTTGCGAATCCCCTTGGCGGCGGTGGGATGGGTTCGCCGGGTTCGCCTTCGCGCCGCCTGAGGATTTTTTTGGTCCCGGCGATGGGGCAGGCCCTTGGCGACACCTGCTGTGCGGCGCTGTATCCAGAGGAGAGGGAGCGGTCTCGCTAATTATTTGCCCGATGTTTGTTATTTATTTTTTTGATTAAATGGCTATGAGTGCGTGTCCTTTTTAGACACCAAAAATGGTGGGGTGTCCTTTTGGTGTTCCAGCCAAACCAGAAAAGAGGGCACTTTCAAGAAAGGACACCACAGCCTTTGTCATGAGCTTCTGGTCTATGATGGGCTTACATGATGGCCAACTTGCTGCTCCTATCTTCATGGCTAAATGCTAACGTATCTTAAAGTCTTAAACTGAATAACTTGTTGTTTGAACCAGCCCTGATTTTCCGCCTTGGACCCACATAAGGCTAGGCACTGGACTCGGCCAGGACACCTATTGAAAGATTGGGGGCCTCGAACCCAAGATGCGTCAAATGGAAAGTGTGCGAGGTCGTGACGTGAAGGTTGATTTTTCTTAGGGAGCTCTTGTGTTCGGTTGGGAGTGCGGCGTGCAGTGCACATGCAATTGCTTCTTGGTTTTGAGTAATTGTACGGTTTGTCAGCTGCAGGCGATTTGCGTCTCTTTGGTCTTTCTCTTTCTTGTTCTTTCGCTGTCCCGTTGTATTAATTATCCTTATCCTTCTCTTTGTTCTCTTTTGTGTCTTTTTTTCTTTCGAATCCTTTTTTTCTCTTTCTCTTTCTATGTTCCTTTCTCTTAATCTCTCTTTCTCTCTCTCGCTCTCTCTGTCTCTCAGTCTCTCTCTCACCCTCCACCCAACAAACGTTGCTTTGGGCTCGACCGGAAAAATAAACAAAACTCCGCAGAGAGCTGCGACCAAACGGACGCCACGCCGTTTTGACGCACTGAACGGGAGACTTGGCCGGAGATGTGGCCCATGCTCAAGCGACGCAAAGTCAGGGTTTGGTTCTGGACCTTGTGCGTTTGGAATTTGAAAAAAAAGGAAATTTGCAGAACCAAGTTGGTACTCTGGTACTCTTATTCTAACCTCTCTGCTGGAGGACCTAGGTTGGTTTGCGTTTGCGGGCTGGCCTTGAAGCTCCAAAGCTGGCGGGCCCAGCTTTGGGCTGCTCAGGCGGAATGAAGGAAGGATCCGCTTCCCTTTTTGAAGCCCTGCCCCTAAGCCACGGGAGGAACATGGCCTCGGTTTGTTGTTGGGAAACATGTTTTTTCCATTTTTGCTTATGGTGTTTCTCATTTTTGGCCTTATTGTGGGAGTTAGTGGTTGAAATCCAACCACTTGGCTGCTAAAATTCGGGAATTGTTGCTCCCCGTTCAACGTCAACCAAGGAACTGACAGTCTGTCGCCGCTTTGATCCAGCCGATGCACCAGATCCTAAGATCACTTGTCCAAGGTTGAGGCTCTCCTGCGCACCACGCGCGCTGTTACGCTTCCGGACCTCCGGATGCTGGCCTTGTCCACTCGCAAGCCACTGTCCGTCGCTTCAGGACGCTGCAATTTGATCGCTCCTTGGAGATGTCCCGGTTTACGCGAAAGACGGGGACGGGAGGTGGATGTAGGCCAGCCATGGGTTCTGTGTAACGACTGATCGTAGAGGTATAGTTGCAATTGTAATTCTGGGACTGACGTTTTCGGATGCTTTTGTGGATGTCAGAGCGGGCTTTTGCAGCTGCGCTAATTTACTGAGAGCTCAACACCTTTTGCAGAAGCAGCTTGGGCATTCAGTCGCAGTTTCTAGTTGATTGTGTGCCAGATCTTCGCTTCCGTCTTTCAGTTCATGGAGACTGCGCAGAGATACAGCCTGCGGAGGTGTTGCGCCAACGTTATTTGCAGATGTCGCGCTCCTGCTCGGTCCAGTGGTGCCCTTTTACCAACTTTTTTGCGGGAGGGTTCCCCTACCAAATTAGACTACAGAAAAAAGGGTCCCCTTTTTCAAACCGCTCCACTGGACCTAGTCTTGCTCCGTCAGGATGCGCCTGCGTCGCCGAAACCGGGGCTACCTTCCGTGGGCTTGTCAAACAAGCCGTCAAACAACCCGCCCGTTTTTGCGCTTCCCTGGGGACATGAAGCAGCAAGCCCAGGAGCCTCACAACGCCAGACATGCTTGGACAAATGGCTGTGGGTCAAAACCAATGGTACCATTTTGGGGTAGGTGCACCACCCATTTTGGTCTATTTTAGTGGGGTTGCGATGTTCACTGGGGGTACCGGGTTTTGACTCACGGCCAAATCGCCGTACCAGCCGAGTCGTTTTGCGTCGGGCATTGTCCTTCCCCTCGCCGTTGCAATCCGCAGTCACGCAGTAGTTTGCTCTGAGTTCGGTTGCCATAACTTTGGCGCATTTTGCTTGGATGTTAGGACTTTAACTCTTCACCCACCAATGGGTTTTCCGTATTCAGCCCACTGAAGTTTAAACTTTAGCAGCGGAGAAAGACGCAACCGAGGTAAAGCGTTTCTCTTCGAGCACCTTCCTTGTCTAAGACTGTCGGCTACCGCTTCTGCTCCGGCGGGCGTATGCTGCGCATCGGTTCACAGCGGCGAGAAGCCGCGACCGGAAAGGTATACATGTCAATGCGTGGTTATGAGGAGCAAGCCCAGCATTAGCGAGAATTCAGCGGGATACCTTAGAAGCGAAGCAACTGCATTGAGAGCAAACATATAGTCAGGAGGGCCACACTCCACTCTGCGCAAGCTGCACTCCCTGGTCTTCGTTTCCTTTTGTTCAGCATCCGTTCATTTCCTGTTTTGGTTGCAGTTTCCCAAAGAGAAGGATCCTGGAACAGAACGGGGGGAACAAAAAAAAAAACGGCAACTGTAAAGTTCCTGTCCGCTAAATTGGTGGTCTTGTAGACAGCCTTATGAAGGCGTCAAGAAGGTTACAATGCTATGGGATATACAAGAGGTAAAAGAGACATCTCGGGGAGTGGGATCCGAAAGTCTTCCATTTGGATTGCCCGCCTGCCACTTGTCCGAAACTCACTCCCTCAGCTTCTGGCTTGTTGCTTTGTTGGCAAGCCACTGCATTTGCAAACAGAACGCTTGGTTTATGCCCTCAGGAAGCGAGGTTCTTTTGGAATGTGAGCGCCTTTTCTGAAGCGATCCCCGCCTCCCCCATTCTTTCGCAGCGAGGAGAATGATATTGCGGTGTGTCCAGTAGTGCTCCTCGGCGTTCAATGAATCTGGTGCTTGGGGTCTGTTTACTGCGTCGATTGAAGCGGCTTAATTTTGCGTAGTCCTCCAAATTGTTCATGAGGGTGTTGGCCTTGAAGTATCCAACTTTTGAGCGCGAACCGGCCATTAAGCAGAAGGGCAAATGTTCACAATTGAACTCTCAAAACGGTAAATCTGCTAGTTTCCGACTCAGGGGTGCTTTGGCTCCAGAAAAGAGCAGCCATGATCTGTCTGACTACTGGGAAAAGCTTCAAGGGTGAAGATTTGCCCTTATGCTTAGTGGCGTGTTCGCCTGCAAAGGTCAGGACAGGGTGACGGACAGGGCCTGCTTTTGCTTCAGAGGCTGACAGCCGCGGTTGTCTTCCATTTGTTTTCCCTCAGTTGTTCAGTGGCCCCAATCCTTTTTCCTTTTTTTTTTTTGGTGGCTGCCCCACTAAAATAGTCCAAGCCCCAAAAAGGGTTCCCTTTTTTTCCAGGGTCACTGAACAACTGAGTTCCCCGTTGGTTCTACAGGGAATCTATCACCGAAATCAACATCCTTTTTCCAGGGTGCAAATGCAGGTGGGACATTGGACTTTCGGGGCACCAAAGTGTGACAAGGAGCTTTGCTTCAGTTGACGGAGTTGAGCACGAAGTGGACATTTGTCGGTAGCTTGCGATGTTCTGCGTCACCAAGACATGTTCAAAAGTATTTTTCTCTCCGTCTCTGTCACACACAAGCGCAACTTTAAACCGCACATTTGGATATCGTCTAGATGTTGTAGATTTATTCATCCTCATGATCCAAGACGCGTTCTTACCAGGCTCTCCAGCCATGCCAACCTTGTCCATTCTTCTCTTTGGGAAATGGGTCGGACAAATGCGTGGCGGGTTAAACAAATCGGGACACCCTTAATGTTGGCCCAGGATGAATACACACGTCCCATTATTAGGGGGGTGTTCCCTCCCAAAGCTGTCTGAAACCCCACTAAAGGGGGACACCCCCAATCAAAATCAAACAGGGGTTCTGCTTAATCCGGGGTAAACACTAGACCAA
>CAUJNA010001079.1:1061303-1076303 GCA_963377175.1 Effrenium voratum
CCTTTCAATTGTGTACATTCTTCTGGGTCGACGATTTTAACCTTTTAGCCTTTCAGTGTTTAGTGGGTTTTCCATTTAGCCCACTAAAAGTTAAACTTTTAGCGGGGGATCTGAGGACAGCCTAGTTTGCATTCTTCTGGGAGTCGACCATTTTGAGTGTGACTCAAATGGTTTTCCAGAAATTCTCGGGCGCCGGCCCCATCTGTCAGGGCATCGCGAGGCTATTGGACATGGGCTTCGGTGAGGCTCGCGACAATGCGAAAATCCAATCGGTGCGGAAATATCCGTCTTGATTCTTTGCACGTCCACTTGGACCTGAAATGAGCTACCTGTTGGTGTCCACCGTTATGGTAGCCATTTTGAGTAAAGGCAAGCCAAAAAGTGATCCTGGTATTTGTTGGGTAGTTAAGGGGTACCTCCAGTTGACCAATGTTGCCCCAGATGAATAAGCCTGTCCCATTAAGGGGGTGTTCTCCTCCAATAGTGGTCTGAATTCCCACTAATTAAAAAGAGGACACGCCTCTATTAATCTATCAGGGGCTTTGCTTAATCCGGGGTTTCCAGTGGACCCCACCAAGCAGTTTGTCAAAAAATATGGCAAGTTGATAAACCGCCAAACACAAGTGACTCAATTGTTGCTTGCCTCGCCTCTCGCCCAGGAACCCTTCCAGAACCCACCGACGTGACGAAATATATGGGGGACCCCAAAACAACACCGACATGGTTGTTTATTGTTTCTGGGTTAGACTTAGGATACATTTTACATTTTACCAAGTGACTCAAAGGGAAGCAAACAATAGAATATGCATTCTGCAACTGGGCCTAAGTCTAATCATGGTTTGGTTGGGAACACCCTTCAACATGTTTAACATGTTTGGTGGGGTCAACTCCCATGGCAATCATCTCCAGAGGAATGCATGTACCTACGTGGCCAAAAAGTGCTTGCCATGGTTGGACGTGCCCAAGAGGGCTGTTCATGTGTTGGGGAGAACTAAACTACAGGCAACGATGTAGTTGAACTTCCAACATTAAATCTTTAGCTTCAGGCTGTATGTAATGTGTGCAGATCCATGCTTGTGTTTTTGTTGGGTGGGGTGGGGGGAGTAGGGGTAAACCAGTGCTTCTTCCTGATCTATGTTTTTTGCTTTGTGCTTTTTTGTTGGTTGGGGAGGGGGTAAACCAGTGGCGTACTTCCGATCGAGTGGCCTGTCTAAACAAAGTAACCAAGGTTTTGGTTTACCGCTAAAACGGGTCCAAACCGAAAAAGTGACGAAAGTCTATGAACTCGGGAAGTGAGGTGGGTTCCAGGAACCATACGCCCACTGGAACCCACTGGAACCCAGGGCAGGATAACAACCCACGGAACATTCATATGGTTTCGCTTTTTGGTCAAGCCTGGGAGAAATATCAAGCCAGAGTTGGGTTCATGACCAAGGCAAATTGTATATAATTTGCACTGTATATATGGCATAGGCTTGTCTCAAAAAGGAAGCGAATCTGCAACCCACAGCATGGGCTTTGGCTCGCCTTTTCCGGGAAAACAAACCCAGAAAGGTCCCCTCCAACACAAACACACCCCACATAGGTTACGTCGAGAGCTCAGTGAGACCCCCCCCCAACCCGTTGCTAGCGACTCAGGAGGCATCCCGCCTAGCGCTGATCGATGCCCACGGCAACGTGGAGCAGGCCATCGATCGCAGCGCTCGAGCGATGCCTTCGGCGCTCGGAAGACTTCGGGTGTTGATACCTCGATTTCCATTCAGAAGGGTACGTCCTGGGCCAACCATCCAATATGGAAAGCACTAGGGCCCACAGCGGACCCCCTCTCTTTGCATTTGCTGAAGAATATGAGTCTATTTTCCCTTGGTTTTAAAGGGAACCTATCGCTACTTGAAAGTGTTAAGACTCTTGATTTTCCATTTGTTGAGATCTTTGCTTCTTTCAGGGAGACTGCGCAGAGTTAATGAGTTAATACAAACTGCGGAGGTGTTGCGCCCACGTTATTTGCAGATGTCGCGCTCTTCTAGGTCGCCCAGTAGTGCCCTTCTCTCCCCTTTTTTGGTTGGGAAGGTTCCTTACAGAAAAAAGTTGGTACCCTTATTCTAGCTTCTCTGCTGGAGAACCTAGAATATGTGTAATATGTGTCCATTTTCCATTGTTGGTTTTAAAGGGAGTCTATCACTACTGGAAAGTGCTGAGACCTACCTGGTCTCCCTTTGATCCTCAATCATTGGGTCATTGCCCAAAATTTAGGGGTTGTGGCCTCATGTTCTAGGGGTCATGGAGAGTCCAGGTAAATGCTTCCATTTGTTTTTAAGTCTAGTCTGTTCCACATGGGATTTACTTATTTAATATATTTATAACTTGGGTATTTCCCCTCCAGTATCCTCATTTTCCTCATACAATTCAGCTGTGTTTCTGTTCCCCTGCTTTTAGAAATTTGCTTATTTTGTCCAGGGGACTTCAGCAACTGGAGGCGTACCAATGGGTTTTTTGAAGGGGGATCCCCTCTTCGGCGTGGCTTCCTCTTCCGGGGATCCCCTAGAAACCGGATTTTTCGACTTGGGGAGCCGTAGCCGAGGACCTGATCAGAAGGTCGCCCAGTGCCCGACCTCTCACCGATCCTTGTTAGGTTGGGAGGGGAAAAGAACCCCCCCCCCCCCTACTAAAATAGACGACCAAAAGAAAGAAATCGGGTAGCCTTAGTCTCACCTCTCTACTAAAAAAACCGGATCCGAGGGTTTTGGCAGGCGCCGGTGCCCCAAGGAATCCTTCCGTTAGGGGTGTGGGGGTGTGGGGGTGTAGGGGTGTTCAAGTCTCAGATGAGGCCTGCTGCAATTCCCCCTTCCGAACTTCCCGCCAAACTGTTGCTTTCTTGGGCGGACTTCCCCTCTAAGCCAGTCAGGCGCCTGACAAAAGAGGGCCCAGAATTCTACTCTTCGGGCCAGCGCTGCGCCAGCCTGCTGACAAACGAACCCTGTCACGGTTTCGGGGTCCAGGTTCTTCACAGAGAGCATCGTCATCCAAGACCCAATGGCACAATGGTACTAGGCCGAGTAAGCCCTCTTAAGGCCAAACAATGTTTGGCCTCAAGATGTGTTTAAGGGCTGGGGTCTTCGAGGTCACTTTTTTTGTTGGGGGGGGGGGTGTTGGCACCTGGGTTTCCCTAGGTCCCCAGGCTCTCATTTTCCCGTGGTGTTCACTCCCATTTCCGGGCCTTCTTTGCTCCTGGTCCGGTCTCGTGTCGCTCGTCTCTCGTGAAACGCAAGCGCGCGGGCGCGCGCGCGGTGTAGGCGTTGCAGATGTTGACTTCGGCGGCGGCGGTGGAGGCGGACCCCAAGATCGAGCAGCGCCTCGGACGGACGAAGCGCGAAGCGAGGCTTCGCCGTTCTGCGTAGGAAACCCGTGGCTCCATTTGTGGTGTTTTTCGTTTAGGAACAGGGGGAAGGGAGTTCTGAGCACCAGCGAGTAATTTTTGGCGCATTTGCCAAGGGATGTTAGGACTTTAACTTTTTGCCAACCAGTGGGTTTTCCGTATTACACCCACTAAAAGCTAGTCACTTTTAGCAGGGGAGCAGAAAGCAACCGAGAAACGTTCAGTTTGGATGTGGCAAGGAGAAAATTCCCTTGCGGTTCGTTCCCAAGACCCGTGACTTTCTAATGAGAACCCGCAAGCAGAAAAGACATATGCCAGGTATGTGCTCATCACTTTCCTCTTTTCAGAGGAGAGAAGTTTAGCCCTCAGAACCCTCCCCCCCCCACCCCCCATGCCCCACCCCCAGGACGGACAAATTATATTTTGAGAGCCATGTCCATCAGAACCCTTTCGATCAGAACTTTTGGTTTCCGCGGATCCCCAAAGCAAACAACCCCGGGAACCAACCTCCAGGCCTAGTTTCAGCCTTCCCAGGGATGCTTCTCTCCAGGAAAACCACCGAGGACAAAAACACCCAGTCTCTACCACAAGAACGATGGTCGAACTGCATGGGAACTCTCCAAGAGGGATTCCCAACCTTTGGATCCCAAAAAGGACCACCCCCACTTCGGATGCTCAAAACTTGCGGCCCAGGAAGGAATGGCCGTTCCGGGTGTTGGGAATGAACCGGAAGGGGATTCCCGAGTAAAGGACACCATCTCGGGGATGGTTTTGTTCTATCGAACCAGCAATGTCAACCACGGATTAATTTGAACCCCTGGTTTATTAATAGTGTCCACTTAGGATCCCAAGGTGAACCACCCCCACTTAGGATCCCAAAAAACATGCTGGTGTGATAGGTAGGAATGACCGTTCTGGGTGTTGGGAATGAACCGTTCGGGGATTCCCATACTTAATTTTGCTTGCTCAGGAAGTGAGACAACTTGATGGTGCTCAGGGAATGTGGGAATGAAGCCAGGCTTCGGTCCCCTTAAAGGAACCCACCAGTTGGAAGGTTTGTACAGATGTCATTCCATTTACAAGACAAACATGGAGACGGCCACCCACTACTTTTCGAGTTGTTCAGGACTTGCCCGCCATTTTTTGGGGGTGGTTCCCCGAACAAATGTTGAACCCACCCAGTGGCTCCTTCCCTCATTTACCAACCTATAGGATCCCAAGGTGCAGACTTAGGCTCTCCCCCCCTCCAAAAAAAAGTTGAGCCACCCCAGCCCCTCCAAATCTTAGAGCCCCCCCCCTCCAAAAAAAAAAACGTGGAACCGCCCCGCCCCACTCTCCAAACCGCGGGTCCCAGACACGGAGCAACCCACAAAGCCCAGAAACCGCCCCCAGCCCAGCCCCCCTCACCACCCCAGAAACCACCCAATCCAAACCGCCCTAGAAACCACCCCACCCAAACCCCCCCCCCAAACCCCAAAAACCACCCCCTCAGCCCACCCCTCAACCCACCAGCCCACCCCAAAGCGACCCACCGAACCGAACCCTCGAGGCTGGTGGCCATGGGATTCTCGGAGGACCAGGCCCGCAACGCCCTGGACGGCGCCGGGGGCGACCTGGAGCGCGCCGCTCGGCCCATGGAAATGGGCGGACCCCGTTCGGGGGGGAAACCCCGGAAGGGGGGACCGCGGGACAACGCGGGCTGGCAAGGGTTCTTTGTTTTTTTTGGGTCTCCTGTTTGTTTGCTTTTTGCACTGCTTCACTTTTGTATTTATTTTGTTTTTCGGGGATGCGCTCCTTCCTTTTTTTTCTCCTTCCTTTTTATTGTGTGTTTTTGTTTTTGTTGGGGCCCTCCTTCCTTGTTTTTTTTTTGGGGGGGGGGGATGTCCTACTTATAAGATATCCTTCCTTGGGCCATTTCAGGGAAAAGTTGGGGGATGGCCATTGTGTTTTTCTCTCACTTCCTGAGCTCCGTTTCGGACCTCTTCGGGTGGTGTTGTTCAATTGTCTGTTGTTGGTTTTAACGGGAAACGATTTCACTGGACATATGTTCGCATTTTGTTCCGGGCGAAAAAGCAAATATCGGTTGTTCTACGGGTTGATGTCCCATTCTTTTCAACCATCGTTCTTTCAAAACCCGATCTCTATTCTCTGGGTTTCTGATTTTTTTCAAGAAACATCCGGATTCCTGGAAAAAAATATAGCTGTGGCTCAAACAACCGAAATTCCAAAATGGGTTGCCCTGGTAAGTGGAAACATGACCAAAACCTGCGGTTTCCTCCCCCCTTTTTACTTTTGAGCCACACCCATAAATATCCGTTGTTCTACGATTTGATGTCCTTTCTTTTCAACCATCGTTCTTTCAAAAACCGATCGCAATTTTCCATGGGTTCCTGAAGGTTTTCAAGAAAGATCCGGATTCCTGGAAAGAATGGACATGGAAGGAAAATAGACGTCCAGAAAAAAGTCGGTACCCTTATAATAACCTATCAAATCTGGAGGACCTAGTTCAGCTTGGTTGGATTGGGCAAGTGTCCGCCGAACCACAAAGTGGGTCTGAAAGCCACCTGTTTGGGCCACTCAACAAGTGCTTGTTTTTGGATCCGCAGAGCGGAAGGGGATGAACTCAGCTTGGCGGGCCTGGAAGCCACCGGCTGGGTCTCCTACGTGATGAAAATCGAACCATTTCTGGTGATCAAAGTCAGACACTGCTCGGTGGTTTCCCTTGAACCTTCCACTCGGGTGACTTTGATGCTGGTAGAAGATTGGGCTTTTTGGAAAAAACAAACAAAAAAACGTTGTCGTCTGTTTTAGGAATTTAGGTTGAACTTATCATACGTGTAGGGATTTTTGGTAAGAAATTCCCCCGCGACATCACTAAACCACCGAATTCGGCTCCAAACCGCCAAGGGGGCTGCTGATGTGTGAGGAATAGGGGCAGTGACCTCGTATCCTATGGTTGTCAAGGGCCCCAATCCTAATAGGGACTAGCTTGGGGGCAGGGGAGGGTGGAGGCGGGGCGGGCATGTGCAACAAAGAAAACATTGCCCTAGAATTACGATTGCAAACAAATTAGGGGCAAACACCACTGCTCATATGTTTTATTGTTTTATGGAACAACATTATCCACCTGTGTTTTTGTTTTAAACAAGCACCCACTGCTCATATGTTTTTTCATGAAGCAAACTTCTCCACCTGTTTGTTTTTGGGGGGGGCTTTAGGGCGGCTGGGGGTCTTCCAGAAAAGGCTCGGAAGGCCAGAAGTCGGTTCGGTCATCGGGAAGCCAAGTCTGATGTCAGCCCTTGTCCTTGCTAGCCAGTACTTCCATTTGCCTAAGAATATTTTTTGGTTTGAAAAGGAGTCAATCACAGCTGGACATGTTTTTTTCAGAGGGCTTCAGCAAATGGACAATTAAAACAGTGGCGGTTAGTATAACCACCATCATGTGCCTGAGGTTGTTCGTCATTGAAAAGAAAAACGTTTGGTTCTTGGACACGGGTACCCACCTCAAAAGTGATTGTTGGACATGAATTCCACCGAATTTTGATGTTCAAAGGGTCCCCAACTACCCTCCAAACTAACATGGAACCTTACAGGAGGGGGTAGGGGGTCCTGGTTTGGACAAAGTTCCTTTTAAACGGACCTGTTGTCAGGTTCCATGTTATTTGGTGGGAGGGGTAACATGCCCAAACAAATCCTTCACAAATTCGGTTTGCCTTCATCAAATGACAGGTTCCACTCCTTTGGGAACGGGGAAAAAAAACAAGGAAAAAACAACTTGCCGTCTTGAAAGACAAAGGTCGAGGCCAAAAACCAAAAGGCCTGTACTTGATTGCTATTAGGTTGGATCTTTAGACTTTCACTTTTTGGGAAATCAAGGGTTTTCCGTATTGAACCCACAACAAGTTGAAAACTTGTTGCAGAGGGTTCAACGGGGGCAACCAAGTGTCACTCCATGATAAACAGACCAGGGTTTTGGATTGGACTCGATAAAAACAAAGTGCTCATGGTGCTGGCCTTGTTTTTGGACTGTGAAGTTTCTTTTCTTTGGCATTGGTTTTTGGCAAATTTGTTTCACGGAGATTCTTCATTACTTTGATCTCTTTCTTCATTTCTGTGGTCAAGGCCGGACGCCTGAACTTTTCTCCTGAGACCCACATCACAGCCATTGGGCAGTGGGAGCTTTGTGGGAGTGTGGTTGGTGATGTAAGGGGCTACCTATAGACTGGGGGTTTGATTTCTGGAGTTCTTGACAGCGAGGATAAAGGACGAGCCAAAGGGAAAGAACGAGGTGAAAAGGTTGCTTGATTCCTTCGTCCACTCTGTTCCCTCTCTCATTCTCATGTTGGGCCACCTTTGTTCATCACCTTTGTCTAGTTCTTGTTTACCCGCTGTAGCGTGTCTAGGTCTCAGGGTCACGAAAGAACGGAGTGAGTGACAGAGAGACCGCTCCCTTCCAGCTCTTTCTTTTCCTCACTCCCTGAGTTGCTGGACTTCAAACTTTTCGAGAAGACCATTTTAGTGGTATATAAACAGAAAGCTCGGTAACTTTTGGCCCATCAACTCAGGAAGTGGGTTTCCTTGTCCTCGTTCTTTCTCATCTCTCTCGTCTATTCCTCTCACGCCTCGTCGAGATGGAGAGCGAAGGAAGGAAGTGAGTGAGACGGTGCCAAGAGCTGACAAAGGAAAGCGACCCGTCCCAAGCGTTCCCTCTCCATCCACTCCTCTCACTCACAGGAAAACACGGGTCCAACTATATGTCCCTTCTTGGTGGTGTTTTAACTTTTCACCTTTTGGGCCCATTGAAAGGTGAACTCGTATTTTTCGGTGGTGAGGTCTTGAGGGAGGAAATATGGATAGGCCCTGAGCCACTGCTATATATCTCCAACCTCTCCTATCCAGCAGTTGTTGGGCTGCTTGTGCTTCACTCGGGCACAGGGCACCGCGATGAGCGCGGCGCACGAATCCATCTGAATGTGTGGCTCAAAATTTCTCACGGGAGGGGGGCAAACCGCAGGTCTTGGTACCCGTGTCTCCACTTACCGATCGGGCAACCCATTTTTGGAATTCCGGTGGTTTGAGCCACAGCCACCTCCCCAATTTTTTTTTTGTTTGGGTGGAGGAAAGCAGTCCCAAGGGGCCCCAGCTACGCAAGTGGAGCTCCTCGAGCTCTTTCGCACCGAGGCAGCGAATTACCTCATGAGCTCTTCGCCGTAGCGGCCGATTCTTCCGCCGATTCTTTTGGATCATGGCGAATTTGTGCGCCGCCAGACTTAGCATGATAGGGGACCAGTCCCTTTCACGTTGGCTTCTTTCCATGCGAGCGAGCCACAAGGAGCTGTTGCTGGTCAAACTGTGTGTTTGGGCTGGTCCAATATTCACTTTGCTGCATTTTGCTTGGATGTTAGTTAGTTAGGACTTTAACTTTTTGCCAACTAATGGGTTTCCGTTTTTTAAACCACTAAAAGTTAGACTTAGACTCACTTTTAGGGCTTCGCAGAAAGCAACCAAGTTCACTTGCCGGGTTCGGCAGATTTTAGTGGCAAATCGTTCGGGTACTTTTGTTGACCCATTTATTGGATCGGAAGTGACACGATCGGTCCCCCAGCTAGGTGCCTTTCTTTTTTTGCCGAGGGTTCCCCTAATAAAATAGACTACAGAAAAAAGTTGGTACCAACTTATTCTAACCTCTCGAATCTGAAGGACCGCAAGGGGCATGATCATGTTGTGAACTGATTCAATTGTTATGCTGCAAGGGTACTCAGGAATACAAGCCTTTAGTGTCAAAACAGGCAACTTGCTTTGAAGGAAGCCAACAGAATACCAGTGAATCGGGGTCCTCAATTCGGAGACACTCGCTAGATATTTTGCTGTGCTCAGCATGGCAACTATACCAAGGGCTGCAATTGGTGGACCACCATTGGTGGACCCCGTGGTACAGAACATGACTCGAACTGTCAACACTATATGGGAGCTTCTCAAAATAGGGGACCCCTAAGGATGGTGGCTGTTTTGTTTGGTTTCCCTTTACAATGGCGAACAGGGCGGGGGTCCTCTATTTTGAGAAACCCCCATATCTTTCAGCTGTTGTTATTGCGTGTGGTGGACATTGCACCAGTCAGTGTGGTGACTGCAGAGTGGATGCGACAGGGTCCAAAGAGAATCAAACTGAAGACAAGCCCGAGCAGTCTTTGCATTTTATCCAGACCTCCAGCGCCTTTGTTCCTTTCTGTTCCTGCAGGGTTCCCTTCAATAGCCCTTAAAGACGTTCTCATCTATTCCCTTTAGCTGGAGGTCTGAGAAATTCGGATATGCCAGGACAGACCTGCAAAATCGCAGCTTCTGAAAACCAGATGTGAGAAAGAAAACCAGATCGAGCGGAAAGGAAGGCACGTGCGCGCGCGCGCCTCTGCGGGGGGGGGGGGGGGTTGAGTTGCCGTCTCAGAGCCCTGGGCCGAGCACGTGAGGCCAACCCACTGCGGGCAAAAACCCACTGCGGACTTTCCTGACGGAAAATGATCCAGATCGTTTTCGGGGCTTCGGGTAAATAGTGTTCAGGGTGTTCTTGTTTTTTAGGCGACCCAGAAGATTTGGTTTCGATCAGCATGTAGCGCGGATTGATCCCCTTAGCCGTGTGGAAGGAAGGGGAACCAAGAAAATGGCGGAGAATACCCTCCCTCCCAATGATTGGACGTGGACTCCCGGTTTTGTTTATGACCTAGAGTTGCCCATCAGCTTGCGCATGATGCCTTTTATATATATATATAATATATATATATATATATATGTTTGCGCCTGGTATTACATATACACTTGTTGTGGTGGTGTCCTACTCCCGCCATGTTTGGTCCCAGACCGCTCTGGGAACCTTTTGTCTGGGGGATTGGATCGAAGGCTATGGACTCCTAGGCTGAACATCGAGCAGGTGGGACTTGAGGATTTCGACGAGGAGGAGGCCAGAAACTCAGCCGTTCCCCGCTTTTGCCACCTTCAAAATGGAATTGGGGGAGGGGTGATTTCGACCCCTGGAGATCTCCATTTTGGGTAACCCATTTTCCCTTTTGTGGTTGGAAGACTGAATAAATGGAATGGTGGGACCCCCCACCCCCCTGCCCCTTAAGGTAGGGGCGATGATGCTCACTTGCTCAAGCTGACTGGTGGTTTGTTGCCCAGATGGGAAGAAGCTATACGGGTTCTTACTTCTAAAGAGGTGGGGTTTGTTCAGCGAAGTCGGGCCAGGTGGGGGCTGGTCAGGGTGCTTGTGGTGACTGGCGTTGCGTTTCAGGGTGCTGGTCACAGGGCTGGTCCGAGTTGCGGCTTGCGCGCGTGCCAGTACACGGCATGAAATCCAAGAGGTGCTATGGACGTATAGCGAAACCTGGTGCGGGCGCGGTGTGCGCGGTTCTGCCGCCAGGAGGTACGTGTACCCGAAGTGGCAAACCACACGGGAACTTGCGGGAGGGGTACGTGCGGGAGCCTGGGAGAATGTGGCAGAGGGTCAAATCTCCAATGCTATCTGGGGTCTATGCTGGATTCTTTCCATTTGCTTAAGAATATGTTTTTCCCCCTGTTAGAGTCTTAAAGGGAATCTAGCACTACTGGAAATATGTTTATTTTTTCCCGGGTGCTTAAGCAAATGGAAGATTCATTGGATGGCTACTTCTTTAACAGGCGCTTGTCCATTCGCCCCCAAATTTTGGTAGGTTCAATTCGGCTTGGAGGCACACACACACACACACCTTGGTCGCTCCCAGCCATTCCGTTAGCTTTTTTGCCTTTTAGTGTTTAGTGGGGTTTTCCGTATCTCGCCCACTAAAAGTTAGTCACTTTTAGCAGGGGATCAGAAACGGACAGCCTAGACACATGTCTGCTTTTCTGCTCTGTCAGGAGATCGAGCTGGGTCAGACAGAGCAACAGAAACAGGACGCCCAATGAGATGCCAGCGATTTGAGCGAGCGACACCGCGCGCGCCGGGGGATGGCGTCGGAGATTCTTATCCTGAACTGCTTTGGTGTTGGGAAGACCGTTTGAGTAGCATGTTTTAGATTACGTACCAAAGACAGACCAACTTGTTGGAGGCTCTTTGGGTGAATGAGCAAACACAAAACCTAGGTAGCGGAATATAAATCAAGCTCCCAACCAGAAATAGAAAAGACAACATCCACCCGGACGCAATTGATTAGTTTTTAATTGGCTACAAATCGGTTGCTTGTGCTTTATTGGCGGCCATTGGGTGAAAGTAGGGGCAATTGCCATCCATGGTTTGCTCATTGATTGCACTCACATCTACCTTCACCCTGCAAAGGACGTTGTTGTTGGCACCCTCCTGACAAGCAACCGGCTGCGGCTTTTAGTGGCTCCACCGAGAACTTCTTCGACAACTCTTGAGCTGGCCGAAAGTTGATGCCAGTAGAATCGGGATTGGCAGCTTGCCCGCTTCCTTTATGACCATCAAGGGCCTTTCTAAAAGTGTAGCACCTTCCCCAACCGGGTCATCCAAGTAACTTTTTGTTGGTTGCTGTCAGCATTTCTATTGAATACTGATTAAGAGGGGGTCACTTATCCCACCAATTCTGGAAGCGCACAGGCTAGGTTTTCAAAGAAACGTAGTCACCAGTGGTCTGTGCAACCATTTGTTCATTGAGGGACGTTCAACCCCCAGGTTCCAGTTTTCTTCCTGTTGAAAAGCTTTCATGTGGCTATGAACTTTGAGGAAACCCTCCCAACGATTGATGGATATCCCCATCCCTATATTTCCCTTCTCATGCATGTTATCACCTTATGGGTCACCAGCAGACGAGGCGGCGTCCATGTTGCGAATAATATTGCTTTTGTCGTCCCCTGTTGGTTTTAAAAAGGGGATCTCGATTTCACGGACTGGACAAGAGTTTTTGTGTTTAATTTTTCCAGGGGGGCTTGGAAGGTGGCTGTATTTTTTCTTGCAGGGGAACGCATTTTGTCTCTCAGGTGCCTCGTATTTTTTATGACTTGGTGCTGTGGGCCAGTCTGGGTGCTGGGTGTTTTCTATGGACGAGCTGTGTTTTTCTTTTTGGGGCAACATGTGGACCGTTGGGCTCCAAACCGTCGGGCTCCAAACTGGTCCAATTGGAAGGTAATTATTCTCCGGTGGGGTCCTCACTTCCGGGGTCCTGGAGGTTGAACATTTTTTGGGTTTGGACCATTTAGTTGTAAATGGCAAGTTTGGTTGCTTTTTCATGGGGTTGGGGGGGGGAGGCTGAAACAGGGCCTTACTTGGGCTTAATCAGGGCCTTACTTGGGCTTAATCAGGGCCCAGTTGGGCTCCCTGCCCCTCCCCCTCCCCTCCCCTCCCCTCCCCTCCCCCAGCCCCTAGTGAGAACTGGCAGGAGAGCGCCACTCGCAACCTCACAGAGGGCGACGACGCCCTCCGCGAGGATCGCGTCAGACGGATGTCACACATGTCCCATGTCCCAACCCCAAAGGAAGCCAGCTCTCTAAAGGAAGCTTCACTGTTCTTGGCATGTTTCTTAGTTTTTTAGTTGTTTGGTTCTGTTCATTTTTACTGGGGGTCTGCAAAAGACAAAGTTTTTTGCTACCATACCAAGAGTAGAGATGGGAAGGTGGCTCAACCAACCATCCGGTTCAACTTAGCTTTTTAGATCTGTTTGGTGTTGAGCGGCTGGTTTTCCGAATTTCGCCCACTGAAAGTTAGTCAGTTTTAGCGGGGGATCTGAGGACAGCGTAGTCAAAAGGATGGTTTGATGGTTTAGGGAGCCCGCAGGAAACCCGCAGGAAACCAAGTCTCAAAATAGATCACTTTTGGGATTAGGAAAACCGGCCACCAGTTGTCTGACCCGAAGGCAAAGCCATGCCCGGTTTTCAGGTATCTTGGTGGCTCCCGGCCACCCGGTTCAACTTGGGGTTTTTAGTTGTTTTTAGTTGGTTCAGTGGTAGTTTCCACAACACCACTTAACAGTTAGTCACTTTTAGCAGGGGTTAGTTTGGACAGGTACGGACTCTTTGCCAACCGATGTAAAGTTCAAGTAGGACTCATTAACGAAGGGCAGGAGGGCGGGGAGTTCGGGCATGGGGGCCATTAGACGCTGGCAAAGCCACCCAAAGGGGCTCCCCTCATCGTGCAGATTGCAGTGAGAACTATGTAAAAAAAGAAAAGGAAACACACAACAGACACACATTCAACCGCGTCCGTCGGGAAGGCAAGGCAAGGGGTGGGGAAATTTGAACTTTTTTTGGGGGGGGGTTCTCATTTGGAGACACCAGGTGATGGGACGATTTCTGTCAAGGAAAGTATTCCCAGGCTAACGCCTGTGGCCAGCCCCTATGGCGAATTGTTCAATCGTTGTAAACCACGCCGGTCCCCTCGGTGTGAGTAGGCCAGCCGCAGGGGTCGGCGGATTAGGCTGAGACTGTCCCAACGAGTCCTGGACAGCTGTGGGCAAGCTGACCTGATGCAGGGAGCGGGAGCTTTGGGGCATTGAGTGAGCTCACAAATGTTGAATCTCCTCTCTCGGTTCCTTTCAATTTTGAGAGTTGCCTGACGTCCTGAGTTCCTGGACTTAAAGCATGTCTGTGAAGACCATGGTAGATTGCACTGTAGTGACAAACAAAAGGTTTGGACTTTGCTTGGGCCAACCTACTCAGGAAGTGAGTCCCAGGAATCACACATCCATTTTGGGAATGGTCTGTTGGTTGGGCCAATCTACTCGGAAGTGAGATATGCTGGACATCAGTTGTTGTTTGTTTTCCTGCTTTGGGAATCTATCACGCTACAGGGAATGTATGATTACATTTTTCCAGAAAAGCTGCAGCAAATGGGAGGAGGAAATTCGACTTCGGCGTCAATTCCGAATTTGGCCAGGATATCAAGAGAAGACAGCGAGAAGCGGCCCGCTTCATCGTGAACGCCGCCAACCTGATCGCCCCAGTGCTTCGGCCCGATCCCGTCTGACCCGTTGACCGTCATATTTTACCTGGGAAAAAGGGGGCGGGCCTTGGGGCCCTTCATCGCCTTTCAGGGAGGGTGACCAGGTGACCGGAAATCTGGGCATTCACTCCCTGTGGAAGACTGCAAAGCATTGCCTGGGCAGGTGAAAAGGTGGCTTTGGTTGGGTTTAGTGTCGGGACTCGGACTCTAATTAGTCACTTCTTTGGGTTTGGGAAGACCATGTTAGTGGCAAACGAAAAGTTGAGATTCTTTGTTTGGACAGCTCAGAAAGTGAGAAGTTCCTTCCATTTGCTGAAGTTGTTGTTGTTGCTTTTTTCCCCTGTAGGTTGTATAGGAAGTCTATCACTGGAAGCGCGTTCATTTTCCCAGGGGACTTGACCAAATGGAGGCTACGAGTGCTTCCGCGGGCAAGATTCCAACAGGTGAAGGGCACTCCCTACCCGCTGGGGTTGTTTTTGCAGAGAACTGCGATCAGTTCTCCCTTTGGGAGCTGACCCCTTTGCGATTTACACTGACTAACAGTCATGCTGGCAGCTTTGTTCATTTGTTACAACGTGCAACCTTCAAAACCAGAGACCACTTGTTCAAGGAGCGGACATGTCCTTTACGTTAGTTGGAGGTTTTATCCGACACACATTTGATGAATTGGCGGACGCCAAGCTGGTGGTAAAACGGATCTTCA
>CAUJNA010001079.1:1081303-1093803 GCA_963377175.1 Effrenium voratum
AGGCCAAGTGAGTCACCTGGCTTGAGAAGCCCCCAAACCTTGTCTTCCATTTGCTTGAGACAATGTGTCGCCTGTTGGTTTTAATGATAACCTATCACTACTGGACATATTTTCCATTTTTCCAGTGGACAAACATTCTGCTTCCTCCAGTTCAACCCCGCTTTTCGGGACTTGGTAAGCACATACCGAACACCTCAAAGGTCCCTTTAAAAGCAAAATGGTCCAAACCCTGCATACCCGAAATCTCACAAACTCCGGCTCTTACTTGCTGGGCTCGAGGCTATTGTTGCCACATTAATCAACCCGTGGGGGTGGTTAATGTCTTGGTGAACTGTGTTGGGAATCAAACCACTTTTGGAGCGGCCAAAACCACCCCCCCCCCATATTAATGAATATTCATCCGTGAACAGGGCGGTTGACCCCCAAACACCTTACATGCTAAGGTTTTGGGCAAAAGTGATGAGTTATTAATCACATGATTAACTTGGTGGCTCGCAGACATCCGGTTCCTTAGCTTTTTAGCTTTTTAGTGTTTAGTGGTTGGTTTTGCATTTAGCCCACCAAAAGTTCGTCACTTTTAGCAGGGGATCAGAAAACGGACAGCCTAGTTCTCTTTGGGGCCAAGGCCACCGAATCTCCGAGGCGCCCAGATATCGCTGCACCTTCATCGAGCTTGGCCACGTTCGGCGCGAAACTCGCCGCGCACAGAGCCAGCCGGCCACAGGCGCACGCCTCGCCGAGGCGTGCGAGGCCAAGGAGGAAGAGGAGCGAGACGCCTTGTGGAACACGCACACATGGCTTGCATTCAAAAAGGCCGGCTGAGGAGCCATATGCAGCATGTGCATAATTCCTATTGCATCTGTTTTTTTCCTTTTCGAAATGAAACGGGCCCCCACCTAAACTTGTACTTCTGTTGCACCTTGTACTCTTCTTTTTGCCGCGGGTGGGGTCCACCTACACACACACACACACACGTAATTACTCTTTTTTTAAAGGGGCGGGAGGAACGCGCACACAAACACACGCATGTGCTTGTTTTGGTGGTGGAAAACACACAGACACACAGGCACACACGCACACATGCAACTACTTTGTTCTTTTTTCTATGGGCGGGGGGAGGAACACAGGGAGGAACAGACACACACACACACACACAACAAACACAGATATACACACAGACACTGACACCAGACACAGACACAGACGCAGACACGGACACAAACGCAGACACAGACACACACAGACACACACAGACACACACAGACACACACACACAAAAAAAAAACACACACCCACCCACCCACGCACGCCCGCCCGCCCGCTCGCCCGCCCGCCCGTCCGCCCGGCCGCCCGCCGCGCGCACGCGCACGCGCACGAGCACGCTCGCACGCGCACGCGCGGACGCACCCACACACACACACACACACACGCGCAGAGACACAGGCACGCGCAGAGACGCATGACACACACACACACTCTCACACACACGTGTACCTTCTTTTGTTGCAGGAGGCCCTTGGGGACTACACGCAGAAGCTTGGCACTAGACGTCTTCTGCCACTGCCGCCGGCGGAACGCGAAACCGGAGCTGCCCAGCGGCACGGGTGAGCGGAACCCGTTTCGGAGCTCCGCGTTACTCAGGTTACCCTGATGGGTCGCAACCAAAACGAATCAGTATTAAAGCGGTCGGGACGCAGAAACCTTCAAGAATTCGAAGGTGGCCATTTATGGCAAGGAGAATATCCCTTACTCAGCCAACCCTCAGTTGGTGGTTTGGATTCGTGGCTTGGGGATTCGCAGAGGGTGCATGGGACACCTGCTAAAATCACCAAACTGCCGCACTCCAAACCACCAACTACTGATAAGGAGCCCGTTTCGGGACTCTGAGCTACCCTGCTTTAAAACCCACGAACACGTATGTGTTTTTGCGTGGCCTCGGTTTTGAAGGGAGTTTATGATTGCTGGAAACATGTTTTTGAATATTTTCCCAAGGGGGTTGGGGGCGGCGGGAATAGACCAGATTGATGTTCTCGAGAGCAAACCAAGGCGATGGATATATGCCCACTTCGTTTGGGACCTTTGTTTGCCACCCAGCTATTTAAGTTTGGTTTCTTGACAGATCCAGTATCCACTGTAAGAAACCAGGATTGTTTCTACTTGTAGAGCTTTACATGATCCTTTCCCTGATTGCCAGCCGTTCAGGTACTCTTTCCCAACACCCCACACCCCGGTGGGCACTTCACGTGCATCATTTTGTCGAGAAGGGGTGTTCGTTTCTAGTCAACCCACAAGGCTGCTTTTGAACTCTGACAGTTTTGATATTGCCATCGCTTCCCCTTCTGTTTGTTATTGTGTCCAACAATCACCTTTTTGGAGTTTGGAACGGCCCTGTTGTGTTTTCCACCCATTGCTTTCACTTACCATTACAAAGGCAACACGGGTTTCCTATACCTCTAGGTTTACGTCGGTTTCCCTGGGCAATTACAGTGGGTGTTGGACACAATCCTGAAGTTAAGACGGACCCCTTGTTGATAAATCGGGTGCCGATTGTTGGATTGTGCCATTCCAGGCTTAGCTGGCGACAGCTTTGGGCAGAGCAACTTTTAGCCGAAAGCGCTGATGCGGAGCGCTTGCTTCGAGCGAACGGAGCGGGCCAAAGTGAGGTCTCGAAAGATTCGTTTTCGCTTCGCCGGGAGAAGAGACATGGCCGGCGGGCCAAAGGTGATCCAGACTCAGCTGCAGAACGAGATTTGTTCCCCGAAAGCCTCAAGGCACACCCCCAAATCAATTGTTTCGGCGGAATGGTGAGCGGGTCCAAAATTTTCATTTACCTGGTCATCCTACCCCCCCCCAACGTCCTTTGTTCGGCTCAGACGAAAGATCAAGTGCAAGTGAATCAAAGAAACAGGTTCCTAGAACGCCACATGTTTGCTTTTTGTCAAATACTTTACCCTCAAAACAGCTCACAGTTGGGAGAAAACTGCTTGGTTCCAATACCACGGGCTGAATCATTCCTAACTTGATTTAGTAGTTTTACTGTACCCACAATGTCCCTTCAAACAAGGAAACCACCAAATTCTGGCCCATGCTTTTCTGCAAGCCATCTCACCCACCCAACCCCTCACCCCCCCGAACCCCTCACCCCCCCCCCCAAACCCCTCACCCCCCCCAAACCCCTCACCCTCACCCACTTTGGTCGACTATGTTTATTAGAAGGCCTTGCGCAACACCTGTTTCTGCTTCGACCACTGGATATTGGCTTTGGGGCTCCATTTTGGGAGCATATGATCCTTGGTGGCGCGACCAGCCATCCGGTTCCTTAGCTTTTTAGCTTGTGTTAGTGTTTAGTGGTTGGTTTCCGTATTTCGCCCACTATAAGTCAAACTTGTACCGGGGGATCTGAGGACAGCCTAGGATCGCTTCGCTAGCTCAGCGCATTATTATTCTTGATACGGTCCCTGGGTCCCTTGCTCTGTGTGCGCAACTCACCTGCTGAAAGCCTTGCCGGAACAGATCTGGCGAAAATGAGCCACGCTCTTCCTGAGCACATGGGCTTTAAACTTTCTGGGAAGACCATATTAGTGGTAAGTAAAAAGTTCGGACTTTTTCTTGGCCCATTCACTCTGGAAGCGATAAGTTTCAGACTTGCTTTTTTTTTTCTACGCGACTGTAGACAAGCCATTGAACGGACCTTGTTTGGCGTACCTTTTAGCGAGGAGCTCTGCTTCTTTTTTCCCAGGGGAGCTGGAGGCTGAACATCCTCGTTCTGCAATGGTTGCCGTGATGGGTAGAAGTCAAGGCTGTGTCCCGCTGAGAAACCAAGCAGTGCACAACATAGCCAACATGTGCTTCAGCGTTTATACATATATGATTATATGAATGTTTTACGCGCCTATGAGATCCCAAGCAGCTTTCGCGCCAAGTCTCTCGTATCCCTTGTGGCAGTCCCAAAAAATTGGCTACTAAGCATCCAAAACTAGTCTTTACCAAAATGCCGGGCTTGTTGCAGCATAGAAATTTAAATGGGCATTGGAGGTATAGGGCCCTTAAATTATTCACGTTCATTTCCAGCGATTGGTAGGGCTCAAGGGAATCAGCCTGATGGACCTTTCAGTTTCTGCGTTTGCCTTGCCGACCCGGTATTTGCTTGAAGCGGAGAAAGCCTACAGAAACCGTCAGGGGGAGCCACCAACTGGATTTCCCGTCAAAATCCGCTTCGCAAAGAGACGGCCTTGGCAGCTCATCGGGGCTTGCTCCGAACCGAAGGACCAAAACCTCGGTTGGGTACGGACCGTTTTGTATCCTCTTGCAGTTTGGCAAACTATAACTCTTTACCCGCCAGGTTGGAGCAACAGGTCTTCTCCGTACTGAATCGCTTGGAATTTCGTAGAAAGGTGTCGAGCTGAAACCCTTTCCGGGCAGGTTGTTTCTCGGAGCTGCACATGCTCTCACGGGCAACCTGACCAGGCTGAGGCATGCCAGACTCAATAGGTGTTGCAGCTTCAGCCAGACACTTGGCTTATTGCTTTGCGCGGAAATGTGTCTACAAAGTATACGACCAACTGGCAGGCTTTTAAACCATGCCCTTTGGCCCTCAAACAGTGTGTGGTTTCCGCGCATAGGCATAGCCAATGCGTTGTTCTATTTCTGCGCTTGACATCTTCAAGGTTCCGCGCTTCAGGCGCGTTTTCTATTTGTTTTTCGAATCTCGACGACACTTTCTGAGGCGGTCAGACCTTAGTCGACGTTTGTGCGTCAGGGATTTCAACTGAGGGCTAGGTGAATTATGTGCATGATTTCAGCTTGACCAATTTCCTAAATGTCTACTAGAGGAGCTGAGAGTACCTTGTCATACCCCCAAAAGGACATAGGTTCGGGCCGGTTAGAGGACTCACTAGACGGTTTTTTGCTTACATATGGGTGTGCTTTTTCAAGGGTACCCCTTTTTGTGGCTTGAAAAGGAAACCAATGCAAGAACAACCAAAGCTATTTTGGGGAAGTTTGTTGTTTGCCTTGTCGGTGTTCTTTTTGGACCCTCCGCTCATTCTTTGTTTGCCCCCTCGTGTTTTTCATGTTTTTCCCCCCCCCCCATCCTTTGTTTTGATCCCACCCATGTTTTTTGTACCCCCTCTAGCTTTCGATTGGGAGGGATTCGTTGACGTTTCTCCCTTTGGGTGAACGCGCTGGCAATTTGTGTCCTGTCTTATCTCTCAATGTTTCTCAACGGAGCACGCAGCAAGGCATCCTTTTTGGCCTGCTAGAGTACTATTCAGACATGCAAGGCCGTGAGCCATGCACCGTGGTGAGTCAAGGTTCGTACTCAAACAAAGGTGGAACAGACATAAGTGTCTTCTGACGGATGACCTGCCTTGCTCTCAGAAGAAAAGCATCATTCTATGAAGTGTCAGTGACGGAATCGGTCGAGGCGGTATGTTTGGTTGATTCCAGAGATTGTGCCTCCTAATTGCGCGTGCAGCAATTTCGGATCTGAGCTCCATGGTGGTACTTGAGTTCGTTTGCCGTGCCGAGTCTTCATGAAATTCCCTGCGGTTGCAACGCAATCAGGTGTCGGTCTTGCGGACTCACGAGCTTCCTCCCCCCATCCCTCTGCCACGCCGAGCAGCTGAAAACGCCCGTGGCTGTAGCCTGGTACGGTTCTCTCTCGCTGCAATGCGTCGTCAAAAGCTGCACACACTTGCCTTGCCTCCTGTGACACGACCGCGATACCTCTCCATGATTGTCTGCGCTTTTGTAAGGACACAAGCGAACGTTTGTCTTGAATTGTCCTTGGTACGAGGCTGAGCTCACTGAGGACATGCTGCGTGTTAGCCCTTGCCAGAGTCTTCCTGTCGAATATTGCGAGTCTCTGCGAAAGTCGAGTTGTTCTAGGCGAGCTTCACCTGGACCCTCGGTATGTGTTCCCGGTGGCTCTGACTTCCGGCGTCTGATCAAATGACGGACATTCGGACGTTGCAGCGCATGGCCATAATCTTTCGACAAACAACAGGTTTTCTGCTGCGACTAGTCTTCCCGTAGTCTTCCCGCAGTCTTCCCCTAATCTTCCCGTAGTCTTCCCATAGCCTGTGCCGAGTCCGGATGCGTTTTCCCGTCGTGGCCAGGCCCAGATGCATTTTTCGGGCTCGCACAAACGCATCTACCCACAACGAGTGCTGCCCAGTGGCGTTGTCAGGGACCTTGACAAGCGAAGAAAACGCATCTATACGAGGCCCAGACGGCTGTTTATGTTTGTTTGCTAAGGCTTGGATATTTGTAAGCGTGCTGGTCAGGCTTCAGTGGGGAGATGCGCGTTTGATTTTTGGAGTGTTCGAGAGTCTCAATACATTGTTTATGGACCATTAGAGGGTCTAATTTCTTGCTTCAGAAGATTTCTTAACACACTGACGGACCGTAAACAGAAACCACATGGGGGCCAAACCCAACAACGCGATATCGATGGGTTTTGCAGGGTTTTTTAGGGCTCCTTATCCTTAGGCTCCTCATTGAGCCTTAGACAACTCCTTAGGACAACCCTTAGTTTCCATGAGCAAGAGCTTTCGCAGCCCTGCTTTTGGTCAAGCTGATGTCGCCGATTGGACGCGGATCCCTTCCGCTCCTGATGATAATCCAATCATTTCAATCGGCGTAAAGCAACCCAACATGTGGCAACAGATTTACACAGGGAGCCACCTCACAAGTGCTTTGTGGGCATGAATCTCCACATAACTGATGTTCACCAAAAGAAACCCCTATCATCTGCCTTGGTGCAAGGTCGCTTTAGGTCAGAGCAAAGCTCACGCATTTCCACAATCGAGTTGAAAGGTTGGCTGGGCGTTGAGCCAAACTTCCTTTTGCCTTGGCCCTCCTACGTGTGGCGGATGCCAACCCTGCCCCTCCTTCCACTCACAGAGCCAAAGCCGGCGATGAGTCAAGCCAGCTTTGATTCCCCGAGCCTAGGCAATATGAAATTGAAAGGAAAGAATGAACTGAAACAATTATTCTGTTTGTTCATGGCTGCATTTGTCGGTTTTACTGTTTATGTTGTTCTTCCATATCTGACAGCTTGCGTTTTTACCCTGTACCAGAATGACATGCTAGGAGAAGGGGTCACGATCCTTGACTGATAGGTTCGATGTCCCTTGTTCCAATTCCCAAGGACAAAGGGGCCACAATGGAGCGAGTGGAGCGGAGTGAGTGGAGGGGAGGGGAGTACCGGGGGTTCCATTTTGGGTGCCTTTTTTGACCCAAAGTGGGCACATCCGGTGGCGCAGAGTTGCGAGTGTCGTCCTCGGACTGGGCGATCCTAAGATCGGGGGCCCAAGCGGGTGCATCCCAACGTCTCCGGTTTTCACCCCTCTGGGTGAGTTTTTGCGGAAGTGGGTAAGGTGGCTCAACCAGCCATCCGGTTCTGAAGCTTTTTGGCCTAAATGGGTGTTTAGCGGGGATTTCCAAATTTAGCCCACTAAAGTGAAACTTTCAGCGGTTAGAACCTGGATGGCTAATCACCGACTGACTTGACCGAAAAGAATTAGTACGCAGCATCCCGGAGAAACCGTGCGAGAAACCGAGAAAAGTGCGGAGGCCAATGCTGGGAAAGGTGGCTTCGTGGCATGATTCTATGACGCCTATGAACCCCGACCACGACGCCAATTGCTCAAAACTGCATAGGTGTGTCTCAAACATGCGGGTTCCCGCAAAACCGGTGGATTCTGTGTTGCCCTTTTCAACATTCCCGCAAGAAATTGCCCGAAAGTGGTACCACCTGTCATGACTTCACCCTGGCCTTAAGATATGACTAGTCGCTTTACGTTGGGACACCAGACAGATGCGAGACGAAAACTCCACCTCCAGCTCTGGTATTTGCCGTTTTGTTGGATCATCCAGTTTTGACACACGGAATCCTGAGGGTTTTCCTTTGGTTCTTGACAAAGGCCAACCCAATAAAGGGCACCCTATTAAATAAAGGAACATACTTCGCGGACAATGACGTCAGGGGAGACTTGAGGACTTACCAGCCTGTGCGCAGTCCGAGTCCTTGCTTTGTTTGCCCAATATTCTTGCCCACATATGTGTCTTCCATTTGCTGAAAGCGACGGTTTCAAAGGGGGTCTATCAGAACAGGGACTTAAGGCAAATGGAGGCTTTGCTTGCCTTTGTTGACTGGTTTCTGGCCATAATCATGAGGGATTCATAACCTTCCATTTGCTTAAGTTGTTTTTTGTATTTTTCCCTTGTTAATTTTAAGATATGTTCAAATACAACTTAAATAAACAACTCCTTTCCAAATAGCAAATAGGAGGTACATGAAAATGTAAACATGATTTCGAGTAAACTCCGACTAATCTGCAGCAAAATAAGTAAGATATTCCCAAATATGTACTGTTGATGTTAAATAGAATCTAACACGAAGCAAACCCAATTCAACTAGCATTTGATGATCACAACTAAATTAGCTAATTCTCAATTATTCATATTGAAGGTGGCTCAGCATTTGAGGCACTAACAATTGCGCCAGGTGCTGAAGAAGTTTGAGCGGAAGGAGCCCTCGTTGATGGCCTGCGCGGCCACGAACCTGCCGGAAACCCAAGCTAAGCTTCGACTCGGATTGCTTGGGTGGGGGGTGGGGGGTGGGGGGTGGGGGGTGGGGGTGTGGGGGTGTGTGGGTGTGTGGGTGTGTGGGTGTGTGGGTGTGTGGGTGTGGGGTGGGGGGTGGGGGGTGGGGAAGGGGGCAATGGATCTAAAAAGGGTTTGGATGCCGAAATAGCCGGCAAAGAGGGGTGGTTTTGAAGAGGGGGAGCCGGCAAAGAGGCAGATGCCCAAAAACATCGAGAACACTTCAGCAGACATTTCATTTGGAAACCTTTTTCTGGTGATGGGGACAGATGTGCTGCTCCTCAGGAATTTGCAAAAAGTCTCTAAATAGAGCATCCCTGTGTAAGATACCGTCATCATGGGCCGACTTTGCAAGGCTGGAAAATGGTTTGGATTTGAGCAAAGGAGGTGTGGATTTCACCCGTTCTTTCCCGTGTTGGTCTTATTCTAGTAATCTGCTATTATCATAGAGTGGTGGATCCACAGGTTCGCCTACATCCAAACCGTTTCCTAGAATGAAGACAACAGCTCACGTCCTCAGTTCCCGGACTTTGGTCACTTTTTGGGTTTGGTTTCCATGTTGGTGAGAACAACAAGTTCCGCCTTGTTTGACCCATCAGTGCGAAGAGGACCCAACCTGCTAACTGACTAGCCTATAGTTCTTTGTTTATCCAAAGGAAAACCGAACACAATGTTTGTTAGAGTATTTTTTGCCTGTTGCTTGGCACCCAGCAACGTCCTGGCTGTGTCTTTGGTAATGTTCTGGTGGTGCTTTGGTGGTGTCCCGGTTGTGTTTTCGGTGGTGTTTGGGGGTGTCCCGGTGGTTATTTCGAGAGCGGCAGGAATTTCGAGGCCGAAAATAAGAATTCGGTCCCATCGGTGGTTTTGGACGACATGTAGACTTTGCACATTATTTGCGTTTGCTGTTTCTATCGTTGCCCTGCATAGTTTCCGGTGCGCTTCCCTTTGTGGCCTCAGGCACGCTTCCGAAAGTTGCGTTGGCTGAAGTTGTGGAGAAACCTGAAACCCACCAACAACAAGTCAGTGTGCTGACGCAACAGGAAAGGGAGATTGAACAAAGACGGGGCTATTTAGCACCCAGCACAAGACTCCACCAAGACTCCACCAAGACAATTGGGGGTTTCTCAAAATATCGAAGGTCCCTTTTCCATGGCAGTTTTCTTTCGGCTTCCCTTTGCCTGTCCAAAAGCCGGGCCCAAACACCCAGCCTGGGCTGTAGGCAACCCGCATGCTGACCTTGGGTCGCGCAAGGAGTTCCACTTGGTAGCTGGTGCTCTGGGAATGCGGGAATGAACCCAGGGGTTCCCTTACAAAAACACCCGTTGCATGGTTTATGAGGGTCATTCCAATGATCATTCCCGTCTCTTGCAGCAAGTTATAGGGATTCCGAAAAAATGGATGGCCGGATGGCGCTAAAACAACCCGCGCCAAGCTATAGGGAAGCGCGCACACGGCGAAGTGGACGCAAAGAGGTCCTTCCTCTACTTCCTGGAGGCAGAGCACGCCAACGCGGAGAAGTACGCGGACATCGCAGTCCGGGCCCCCGATGGATCGGCGATTTTGGGGTCCGGATCGATCTGGGGACCCAAAGTTCATGGGGGTCCCCTTGGGCGAACTGGGGAGGGGGGAACTCCCTTAACGAGGTGCGGGGTGGGGTGCGGGGGTGGGGTGGGGGGTGGCGGTGGGGTGGGCTTAAGGCCTTAAGGGCTTATCAACTTGGCGTGGACTTTTTTTTGGGGATCCCGCCATAGCCCCTAGGATGAAAAGTAGGTTCCTAGGACGCGTGCTTTGCACGCAAAGCCCAAAACTCACTCCAGTTTCCAGACTTGAGCCACAAAGAGCGGGTTTGGACCGTTGTAGTGGTAAACACAAAGTGCGTACCTGGAGTCTCCATGACCCGTGAAAAATGGGACCATTGCCGGGTGATGGCCTCAGTTTTTAGGCGTCATGGAGACTCAGGAAGCTGTAGCTTTTTTGCACGGGTCTTTCCATTTGCTCAAGAATACCTGTTATTGTCCCCTGTTGCTGTTAAGGGAATTTATCACTACCGGAAATCTTGGTATGTTTTCCAGGGGGACTTAAGCAAATGGAGGTTGTTCACAGGGGTTTGTGCACTTGCGTGATTGTTGGTGCGAGAGAATTGTTGGTTTGGCCCACGGCTTTGTTTCTACAGTTGTCGGATTCTTGTGCTGGGTGCTAGATAGCGCCGGTTTTTGTTCAATGCCCATGACATGTCCTGTTGTGTTTTCTTGTTGGTGGGTTCTCCATCATGTCAAGCAAGCCCGACAAAGTGGATGCTGGTTGGGCAGTCAGAAGGTCAAGTCGCGTTTGAATAGTCCACGAGGTTAGTGTCGGCTGGCTTTTGCTTTTTCAGCTGCAAAGGGACTCCAAACAATTTAGAACTCTCATGCCGGCTTCAGGGACCTTTTCCATGGTCGTCGTAGCTTTTGCGTGCAGCTTCTCTGCCTGAAATACGCAGGGCCTGGCAAGATGGCGCATGATGCAGGGCCAGATTGTGGTGCTTATATGTCTCGCAAAAGCAAGACAACTCGCCCAGCAAGCCAGCAAGCCAGCAAGCGCCAGCAAGCGCCAGCAAGCCAGCAAGCCAGCAAGCCAGCAAGCCAGCAAGCCAGCAAGCCAGCAAGCCAGCAAGCCAGCCAGCCAGCCAGCCAGCCAGCCAGCAAGCCAGCAAGCCGCAAGCCAGCAAGCCAGCAAGCCAGCAAGCCAGCAAGCCAGCAAGCCAGCAAGCCAGCAATCCAGCAAGCCAGCAAGCCAGCAAGCCAGCAAGCCAGCAAGCCAGCAAGCCAGCAAGCCAGCAAGCCAGCAAGCCAGCAGCAAGCCAGCAAGCCAGCAAGCCAGCAAGCCAGCAAGCCAGCAAGCCAGCAAGCCAGCAAGCCAGCAAGCCAGCAAGCCAGCAAGCCAGCCAGCAGCCAGCAAGCCAGCAAGCCAGCAAGCCAGCAAGCCAGCAAGCCAGCAAGCCAGCAAGCCAGCAAGCCAGCAAGCCAGCAAGCCAGCAAGCCAGCAAGCCAGCAAGCCAGCAAGCCAGCAAGCCAGCAAGCCAGCAAGCCAGCAAGCCAGCAAGCCAGCAAGCCAGCAAGCCAGCAAGCCAGCAAGCAAGCCAGCAAGCCAGCAAGCCAGCAAGCCAGCAAGCCAGCAAGCCAGCAAGCCAGCAAGCCAGCAAGCCAGCAAGCCAGCAAGCCAGCAAGCAAGCCAGCAAGCCAGCAAGCCAGCAAGCCAGCAAGCCAGCAAGCCAGCAAGCCAGCAAGCAGCAAGCAAGCAAGCAAGCAAGCAAGCAACAAGTCAAGTAGTTAAATCGCTAAAGTAGGCCAGCAAACATGCACAAATCAAGCAGTCATGCAGGCAACCAAGCAATCCAGCACAAACATAGAGAAAGATGAAGGCAGTCAAAAGCAGACAGACACGCCAACACTTAGCTTTTACATTTGTGAGCATGCAGAAAAGTTTCAGGTGAGCCACTTGCTCAAAAACCAAAGTAGATGAAGGTTCAGGGACAGTCCCAAACCAGAAGCAGTTTCGGATATCCGCCTTTGTATTTCCTTGCATGGTTCTGGATCGACCAGTTTAATACCGGGTTTTGATTACTCAGGTGAAGGCGGACCGCTACAATGCCCGGCCCTCAGAGATTTTAGTTCGGGGGTCATAGATTGTTATCGATTGCGCAGGTTGGATGGGACTTCTGTTTGGAGAAGTGTCTTCTGTTCGGAGCCATCCCATTTTTGAGATTGCCCTTTTGCATGGTTGTTGTTGGGAATCATTTTTCCCATGTTTGCTTATTTTGGTTTAGTGGTTGAAATCCAAAACCACTTTACTGCTAAACAAATGAGAATTGTTGCTCCTAACCCAAGGTCAACCAAGTTTGTCGGTCGTTG
>CAUJNA010001079.1:1098803-1164993 GCA_963377175.1 Effrenium voratum
TGTGCTAGGTCCCCCAGTAGTGCCCTTTTACCGTTTCTTTTTCGGGGGAGGGTTCCCCTACTAAAATAGACTACAGCAAAAAGGGTACCCTTATTCTATCCTCTCTACTGGAGGACCTAGTGTGAGTCACAATGAAAAGCCATCAATGGGTGCGGGCGCCTTTGCAATTCCTTTCATGGTCTTGGGTCGACCATTTTGATACTAGGCGTTGATTATGACTCATGTTGGTAGACCCTAAAGTCTAGGCCCTGGGCTTCTTCAGAACATGGTTGTTGTTGGGCATCATGGTTCCATTTTTGCTTATTGTGGTTTAGCGGGAAATCCCCACTTTATTGCGTTTTTTTTTTGCTTCCCTTCCAACGTCAACCAAGAGAAAGCTTTGGTTTGTTTGTGCGTGTGCGCGTGCAAGTATATACAGAAGACCCTTTCATGAAGAGCTCTCGTTGTGGGTCGCTGCAAAGTGCTGCACCCAGACATATGGCCGTGGGTCAACACCAATGGGCCCCGGATCCCGTTTTGGGGTAGGTGCACAGGTGCACCACCCATTTTAGAGCCTATTTTAGGGATTGGGATGTTCACGGGTATGATTTGGATTTTGACCCATGGCCACATGCTTAGTGGTAAACAGACAAGTTCCGGCTTGGGGCTTTGTGCCAAGCCCAGGAAATGAGCTGTTGTGTTTTGTCTCACTTCCTGAGTGCCTGGACTTGTTCTTTTTTTTGTTGAGAAGACAAGTGTAGTGGTACATTCAGTGGTGCATAAACAGTTTGGACTTGAAACTTTTTGGGAAGACAATTGTAGTGGTACGTTCGGTGGTAAACAGTTTGGACTTGTGTTGGTGAATTCACTCAGAGCAGTGTTTTGATTTTTTTCTCCGGGGAGTCACTATAATTCACGGCGAGCTCGGAGGTAAGACGAGCTCACAGTGATGTGGGTATGTCACTGGGGGAATCCCTCCTTCCGATTTTGGACATGTAGAAGAATATGCAGATCTTTGGTTATGGTTATATTTCCCTTTGGCTGCCTTTGCCGAATTGCTTGTTTGTTTCACTGTTTGTGTATTTCTTCCTTTTTTTCTCGTGTCTCTTTCAAGCTAGTCTCACGCTGAGTTGTTTTTTGTTTTGCGCGTATACAATCGGCCAGATTCTCATGCAGAGCTCTCGCTGCTGAGGTGAACATGCACATTGGCAAGCCACCGGCCTAGAGTGCAGATGAGAGCATGTGCCATCAGGGTGGTGTGTGTGTGTGTGTGTGGGTGGGTGTGTGTTCTTGGTGGCTCCCAGCCATCCCCTTAGCTTTTTAGCTTTTTAGTGTTTAGTGGGGTTTTCCATTTAGCCCACTACAAGTTAAACTTTTAGCGGGGGATCTGAGGAAAGCCTAGTGTTTTGAGGGTACCCTTTTTCTGGTTGGCCTGAAAGGGGAACCACTGAATTCTTGGGCTCCCCTATTTTGACACACTTGTAGATGCGCCCAAATGTTCGGGCTTAGCCGCAGGCGACCCAAGGGTCGCGTCAACAAGTGGAGGTTAAAACAGGATACGATTTTCGGGGGCAACGCGTGGCAACATCTGAGATATCTTTCTACCAAGCTCAGGGTGCAACGTATGGGGGTGTTTGTTTTTTTAGGACCTGGAATCCCAAATTGTGGTTGTCCTTGTGGTTTCCCTTAAATGTTGGAACTTGATAAATAAAGGGCCCCCCCCTCAAACAATGGAGGCACTAGAATTCTGTAGGCTCACTTTTGGGGCGTCCAAACAATGGAGGATTTTGGGGCCCAATTCTACTTTAGTATTGCAGCCACTTCCTTTTTGGAATTCTACTTCAGTATTGCAACCGCTTCTTCCTGAGCAGACTTTTTGGAATACTACTTTAGCATTGCAACCACTTCTTCCTGAGCATACTTCTTGGAATACTACTTTAGTATTGCAACCACTTCTTCCTGAGCAGACTTTTTGGAATGCTACTTTAGTATTGTAACCACTTCCCTTTCAGTTCTTTCTGTAGCCATTCAAAGGGTGTGCCTTTCAGCCAGGGAGGGCTTAATTTTCTGGAGGGGGGCTGGGGGCTTGCAACTAATGTGGTACCCCTAAACAATGCCATTGTTGTGGTTCAGTCCGGTCTGTGAGGGGTACCCTTGTCCTGATTTTTCCAATTTGTTTAAACACGGTTTAATAAAGAATTTGCGGTTTCAGGGCTGGGGATGGTTTTCAAATTTCAGAAGTTTCAGCTTGCTTTGGGTTTTGTTTTTGAGCAACCAAATAAAAGGGGAACGCTTTTAAGCAAGTGGGCCACTAATTGAAAGGGGGATGCTTTTGAGTAAAGCAACTGCCAATTTATTTTCTGGGAGGGGGGGCCGGGGGATTGCAACTAATGTGTTCCCGGGGGGAAAACATAAAACTTTCAACTATTCTGGTCCCCATCAACGATGGGGGCGAACCACAATAAGGAAAACACCACTTTGCATCATTGACTATCCCATTACTAATCGGGTACCAACATTAAAGCCGCTAAAAGGGGTACCAACCCCAAATATTCCATTGAAAACCACAAACAAAGGGGGACCAACCAGCAATCCTGCTTCTTAGCTCTTTGGTTTTTCGTTGGTTTAGTTGTTGGGGTTGCCGACCCACTCGTTTGTCACGTTTTGCGTCTGAAAACGATCAGCCCAGTGAGGGAATCTTTCCACCCTCTTCAGGTGGAAAGCCGACCAGGCCCACCGTGTGGGTAAAGACACGGTTGAAACTGGGACGTTTTCTTACCTCTTAAAAACACAACACTTTTCTGAACTTGTTGGGTAACATGGGCTATATGTCTGCAAAAGATGAACACTTCCCCAGGGCTTGGAGTTTTAAGGGGTAAGTTGTTCACCATCTTTCATCTTTGCGATTGAGTAGAATGATGTGAGAACATGTTTAGATCCAGGGTTGATGGTCAAACCTTGACCAAGCAAAAGGGAAAACAGCATGTAACTCAGGTAACCCTTAGTTGGCGGCTTGGGGATTTGAACCCCGAAGTTTTGCAGAGGGTAAATTGGAAACCACCCCACCTCGGAATACCACCAAGCCACGCTTCAAACCAAATCAGAAGCAGGACCGCCGCAAACACACCACCCCCCCGACCACACCTCCAAAAATTGTTGATTTTCCAGTTTTTGTTGATGGGTTTGGGGTGATGGGGTAGTGCGTTTGGGGGTCCCCTGCTTCCATTGGCTGAAATGACTGTTTGTTGTTTCCCCCTGGTTTCAAAGGGAATCTGGCATCACTGGACGTCTTGTCTCATTTTTCCAGGAACCGAACAAGCAAGTGAGCCACAATCAAAACCCGGGTAGACGAAGGCTAGTACGGGGCAGTCCCAACCAGAAATAGTTTCGGATATCCGCCTTCTTAATTCTTGAAGCATGGTTCTGGGGATCGACCAGTTTAATACCGGGTTTTGATTATGACTCATGTAATCCACATGTTAGTCACTTTTTGCAGGGGAATTTCACAACGGACAGCCCGGATATTTGGTGAATTTGGTTCGAAACCGAGCCAGAATTGATGACTCAAATGGCGATCCTGGCGGCGGTTGAGCCAGCCATCCGGTCCCTTCGGCTTAGTCAAAGCTTCCCCAGAATTAGCTCCCCCTATTTTTTCGCTTTTTTTTTTTGTTTTTTGCTTTTTTGGGGGTCCCCTTTGTTTTCCACTCACCAGGCAAAACAAAGATGTTTTTTTTGCAGGGGTTTGAAAATTCCCGCCTAGAAAGCTGGTTGCATGGGGAACAGCCGAGGTACCAGGAGGCCTTGCTGGCCTTCGATAAGCTCCACTCCATCACCCATGCGCTTTGCTGAGCGAGCAGACGGCCCCCAATGGGTGAAACCGCAAGAACGCCCGGGGTTTTGTTTTCTTTTTGGGTTGGGAGGGGAAAAAGCCCTACTAAAATAGGCTACAGAAAAAACAAGAAGATCGGGTACCGACTTAGTCTAACCTCTCAAATTTGAGGGGACCTAGTCACTCGTTTAGAGCGCCCGCGACGGTTTAAACCGTTTAAATAGTTATCCCTGCTCATCCGGCTGCCGATGGGACGGTAAACACGATTTGGTTGAAGGTGAGCTTCCATTTGCATAAGAATATGTTTTGTTGGTTGTTTTTTTTCCTGTTAGTTTTAAAGGGAATCTATCACTACTGGAAATAGTGTTTTTCTTTTTTTTCAGAGGGCTTAAGCAAATGGAAGTGAGGATCCCCCGTTCCACGCAAGTCGCAGCGATATCACCCAAAGTGAAGGTCCCTATCTTTGAGATCCTGTACTTTCGGTTGGTGAATGTTTATAATTTGTCCAGATTTAAGGGTTTGGCGTGATTGTAAAAGTGTCAGAGTTGGTCCATGAAAAAACACATTTTTACCAGCTGATTAGAAGACACACCGGTAAAGCAGAGTGTTTTTGAAGGTATCCTGCATCCCTCAAAGTGAGGTGGGGTAGTTTTCTTAGCCACCATTTGACGGGAAATATGGCGGATTTCATTGATCGAGTTGTTGGGTCGATGGGTGCAGGGAGATGGGCACAGCCGAGGCATATAAACTTGAATCTTTTCTCCTAGGTTCTGCATAGTTTAACGTTGACCAAAATTGGCACCAGGTGCAACGGTTCCTCATCTTGTCGATTTCCGCAACGGTTATGTTTTTCAACGCCACCGTGGGTTTCGTTTGTTGGTTGCCCTAGTTAGGGTATCCTTTTGTGGTTGGCTTCTCATTTTCGGTTTGGGCTTCCAGTGCACCCATCACATCAAAAAGGCACCTGGTATCGAAACCCTGCGCAACCCCGGCTGTTTAATTTTGAGCCACGCCCATGAATTGCCACCCCTTCAATTGGGGTTGTCTCGAAGCTGGATTCCCGAAAATGTGTGGATTCCCTCTCTCACTTAAATCTCACCGTTTTTGGGGTGATAGAAAAATTGCCACGACCACGTGTTTTCAGATTTTGGAGGCCCGTTTTTGCCCACTCGGAGCTAAGCCAAACAAGTCGGGTCACCGGGGATTCGGACCATTTGGGTTGAGAAACAAAAGGAAAGCCCCAGAACAGGGTTGTGGAATCAAGGGGTTTATTCCCACTTCTGTGATACAAGGGAATATCCCCCTTTATATGGGGTGTTAGTCTTTGGGAAGCCCTTTTTGTCGTATCACAGAAGTGGTCATTTCCCACAACCCTGCCCCAGAACATTTTAATGGGAATCCTAGCTTAATAGGGGTGTGTCCCCTGTTTCGCGATTCACTCCCCTGGACGGGTTGATTCAGATCGAAATAGAACCCGTCCTCATACTCTTTTTTTTGAATCCCCATTAAAACGGCACACCCCCAATTAATCAACTAGGGGTTGATGAATCTGGGGTCAACATAAAACATCCAGAGGCCAAAGACCTTGTCGGTGGCGGTTCTTTCGAGCGGGGAAGGGTGATTTCCCGATTCGGTAATGTCGAAACCGCCCGACCCAGGGCCCGAATCATCCACCGTCGCAAACCCCGCAGAAATCGATGAAAGGACCCTGTCAAAGTAGCTGGCCATCCGGAGTCATCAACCTGGCGGAGTAGTTCAACCATGAATCTGTGGTCGCCAGCTCGCTAATCTTTTTGTTTGTTTTATCGTCGATTTTATGAAGGTCCCCTGAGATTCAGCGAACGCGAACGAAGCATTAAGCGGGCTGATCGAAGGCAGTTCACAAGATCCTCTCACCCTTTCTGGGTTGTCCGGGGCATGGAAAATCGGATCCACAGTTTGAACAGCGCAGCTTAAGCCAAGCGGTGTTCCATGTGTTTGGTCAGGGTTCTGAAACTGGGGATTTTTGACCGTTTGTTCACCGGTTTACCAAAAACGGACGATCCAGCATTGACTGTTTGGCGTGGCAAACGCTGAAGGTATGTTTTTATGTTCAGATCTCTTGGGCAAGTGAGACTAGTTTGAGCACCTCACATGTTGAGGCCTGTGCCTGGTGCCCGAAAAAAATCGGCCCAAAAAGCAGGGGTCAAGGGCGAAACTCGGAGGGCTGAGAGGCGGTTGGTCATTTTGTTGAGGCATTCGGCAATTTTAGCTTTCATTTGCTTAATAATATATGTAATTTTCCCCTGTTAGTTTTGAAGGGAATCCAACAACTACTGGAGACATCGTCATTTTTCCAGAGGGCTTAAGCAAAAGGAAGTTAGCCAATCAAGCTTCAGTGGAAATTGGTATTGTCCTGTTCCATCATTCCATCTACATTTGGGTCCGAACATAATTCTCTCGTGGGCGAAGTTCCGATGACCCATGTGCAAGCACTTGTTTTTGGAGAGTATCCCTGTTGGGGCCTGTTTAAAGGAAGCCAACAATCGATTCTCATTTGTCTTTGCTGGTGAACGCGGGCTGTCAGGGTTTTAGCGGCTCCCTCAGGCAAGGTATTCCGAAGCTGCACGCTTTTCTCCGGGATGTTGTCGTAAGCTCCCTGTCAGCTTTTGCAGTGGTCCTTATATGGGTGTGTGTGTGTGTGTGTTGTTTTAGGAGACCCCTAAAATGGTGGGTTTTCTTTTGGTGTCCCTTTTAAAGCCGCCAAAAAGGGTGCCCCGTTTCCCCACAAACAAGGTCACACCCATATGTGTATCCTTTTGCGGTGGTTTTCAACATGGCAACATCACCTGAATGTTGAATGAGTGTCCTTTGTGACTTGATGTCTATGTGGAAATACCTTAAAGAGTGTTTCCTTTCCGATGCCGATGACAAAATCAATGCTCCCGGTTCCTGCAAAATTTCGCGTTGGGACCAGCACCGACGATCCTTTTCTTGTGGCCGAGGTAAATTGCGAGGTGATGTGGCAGCCGGAGGCTAAGAACCTGTGAGACATGGATAGGAACCTGGGAGCTAACAAAAAGCCCGCATATGATCTTGTGTATCAAGAGAGCAAGGGATGAGCCATGATTTAAATACGTCCAGTCCGCCAATCTGGCCCCCAGCTAAGTGTGTGTGCTTCCCCAGAATTAGCTCCCCTTTTTCCCCTTTTTTTCGATCTTGTTTGGGGTCCCCGTAGTTTTCCACTCACCAGGCGAAAAAGATGATGTTTTTGCTGGGGTCCGATTTTTCCAGCCTAGTGTGTATCTGTGAGTGGAGGGCGTTTGATTCAGGCTGCAAGTGGAGCTGAGTCTTGCCAGCTTTGGATCCAGAAAACTCCCGAATGACCCCTAGCGACAGCTGCAAACGATAGATGTGTTGGCCTATATTCAGAACCTTATGCGAAATAGATGTCAAATATGATCCAAGGACAGTAGTTTGCAACCGTTGCAAAAAACAGTTCAATTATGATCAGTATGTTGCATGGACACTGTTGCCGCCGTGTCCCGATTGCTTAGCAAAAGGCCGATCCTTAGCTGTACGTGTTTAAAACTGAGGCGTCGTTTTGCAAAGTTTATCTAGCTGTTTCATTTTGCTTTTCCTACCAAACCATCCAAGGAGCAGGTAACATATAATTTGATCAAAGGTGACAAGTCTGCACGGCTGCCGCGCATTTTTCTGGGCCAAGTGTCAGCCTGGGATGGGCCAACAGCGAGAAGTGTGGGGCTACATGTTGGTCTGGCCGGAAATAGCTTTTTGTTTGTGGACACGAGGTGACTTCTCCGAATTGGGGCATTTGGAGGTAGTCGCTGTAGAAGCAAACGTCAAATGAGTGTTGGACTCTTGTCATCTTCCCTGTTGAATTGCCACACTTTGAGCTGTTTCTACGATTGTTCTGGGGGTTATGGGAATTCATAGAGGAGTTGTTCGGATTTGTTTTCTGAACGTGCAAAGGAGAGGCGTCTCAATTTAGAATGTTTTTGGATAAGGCAGCCAACAAATTTGCGTTGTTTGCGGCCGGTTATCTCATGTGAGCCATCCACTAAAAAAGAGAAGGGTGCCCGCGGGAAAGCAATCAGGTTCGACCACACACGGTGAATCACGTTCTTTTTGCAATGCTTAGTCGCCAAGTAGGCCCATGATTTTGACTTTCTCGATTTGGTGTCGAAAACAGAAGCTGAGACTTTGCTCTTATAGGGAAGAACAAATTGAATGGTTATCAAAAGTCCAACCTTTTTTTGGCCATCCACTCAAAGTGAGCTTTCTACTGCGGTGGTTCACCCTTGTTTCACCGGGGTTCGGACTTGCTTGGCAGCGTAACAACGGGTCAACGACAGTTGGAAGCATGTAGCATCACCTCATTTAGTCGTCACTTCCAAGTGTTCGAACCAGGCTTAGTTCAATGTCAGAACTGGAGTACGATTTCATGTCATGCTCCCGGGATCCTGACTTTTCACAATTTGCTTCAAGGCCCAGTAACCAACCAACACTTATCTTGGGGATAAACGCGGCTCAGGCATTTCAGTGGTCAGTGGTCCACTCCGTCAAGCATCACTTTCGGGTCCAAGTGGCCTTTCATTCTGGAGATAATCTTGATCAGGGGGGAACGCAGCACAACGAAGACGCCTCTCTCCAAGGCCTTTTGCTAAAATCCAGCTGCTCTTTGGGGAGCGACGTTTCGCACGAGGCTTCGGCCGCTTTGTTGGTGAGACCCTCCGTCGGGAAGCGAAAGCCCGGCGAAAGCCGGAGCCTTCTCGCTCGCTTGGACCGAGGCTTGGGGACATCCACGAGAAGCTGGGGAATCATCCCAAGGCCCACGAGTGGTTCTCTCTCCTCGCCCGGACCTCAGGACCTCAGAGCCGAAGCCTTAGGCGCCGGAGGACCTCAGTTGGGTGGCACCAAGTCGTTGGTTCTGTTCCCCTTCTTTTTTTTTGGCGGCTGCCCCACTAAAAAGGGTCCAAGCCCCAAAAAGGGTTCATGCCTTCCGATCTCGAGATGTTCCCGCAAAGAAAGTGGGAGAACAAGATGCTAAGACCCTCCCCCTGCTTGTTGGGAAACTTGTTTTGCCCATTTTTGGCCTTATTGTGGTTTAGTGGTGGAAATCCAAATCCACTTGGCGGCTAAAATTGGAGAATTGTTGCTCCCCTTTCAACGTCAACCAAGTTAGGGCTCAGAGGAGCCTTAGGCGCAGGTGGAGGACCTTTGCTGGGTCCCACAGCAATTGGTCTCACCCGTTGCTTTTTTGGTTGGGAGGGTTCCCCTACTAGAATAGACTACAGAAAAAGTTGGTGCCCTTATTCTATCCTCTCTACTGGAGGACCTAGGATGGTTCCAAGGAGAGCACACCATGGTTTGGTTTGCTTGGCGTTGATTTGATGCGCTTGACATGTTGGGAAAAAGGCAGAAAACACATGAAACGTTTGATGAGCAGGCGTTTGTGGTTTACTTGTGTACCGTGCGAGCAGTTTTCACCACCCGAGCACTGCGGGGGAACTTCCAGAAGGTTTACTCAGATGGGCCTCAGGCCAAAGGCTTTAATGCAGGGCTGTTGACCCCGAACTCCAGTCTGGAAAGAGGGGAAGGAAAGAAGCACAGGAGTACAGATCCGCTTGCCCAATGGGTGAGGCGGTGTCTTTGCTCCACTCTGGAGACAAGCAAAATCATGGAGGCTTGACTCCACCCCGGATAGTTGTCTTATTGTTTTCCTTTTTTGTGCTCACCATTGAAGCCAGCTCTTAAAGAGGCGCCGTGTCTAAGCATCTCATCCACCCCGGCAAACGGCCTCGCCAGATCTCAGGTGACGTCTCCCAAGGGCCGGTCGACTGATCCAGGCAGACCGGGCGGAATGGTTGGTTTCGTTAGGAGTCATGGAGAGGGTCACTGAGGGTTGCGTACTAGAGAGGAGCAACAGGCAAGGAGGAGGGCCGGCACACTAATTCAGTACTGAGGCAGCGCGAAGCAATACCAATGACTAAACCAAAACCAAACCGCTTCTACACCAATACTAAGTCCATATTGAACCAGTGCTAAACTTACGCTAAACCAATAGACCACTTGAGGGGCATTTGGGATTTAATTGGATGAAACCTCTTCTAGAATCTGTCCATGAACTGTTGTTTATTGGTGTCCCTGTTTAAAATCGAGCAAGCAACGTTTTTTTCTCCGGTTGAACAAGTGCAAGGTACCCTTTTCTCCTCTGGCCAGTAGAGATCTTGCTGCTGAAGTGCCCGCGCGCAATCCAAGAAACCGAAGGCTGAAGAGATTGCATCAATAGCGCGAAGGACAAATGGGTATGTGCAACAAAAGGCCAAGCCCCGATAATCTCCCCTTGACTTCCTGTGAAACTTTCAAAAGGGTGCGCTCTCACACAAAACAAACGCAGGCATGCAGACAGACAGACAGACAGACAGACAGACAGACAGACAGACAGACAGACAGACAGACAGACAGACAGACAGACAGACACAGGCAGGCAGGCAGGCAGGCAGGCAGGCAGGCAGGCAGGCAGGCAGGCAGGCAGGCAGGCAGGCAGACACACAGGCAGGCAGGCAGGCAGGCAGGCAGGCAGACAGGCAGACAGGCAGGCAGGCAGGCAGGCAGGCAGGCAGGGACAGAGACAGAGACAGAGACAGAGACAGAGACAGAGACAGAGAAAGACAGTAGAAAGACAGAGACAGGGACACAGACAGAGACAGAGACAGATAGAGACAGAGACAGACAGAGACGCAGACAGACAAACGAAAGCACGCGAACAAATACACACACAAACACAAACACAACACACACACAGGGTTGTTCCCAACAGACAACCATTTAAGAGAACCCTTGCGTCCATTTGCATTCGGTTTCTTGAAACTGATCCGTGCCATTGTCAAAGGACCTGGATACTCGGGGTTGCTAGGAAAGGCAGAGGGGGTTTGCTACTGGTGGCAGCCGTTTCCTTGTGGTTTCGGCCCCTTTCATGCAGCGAAGCGGGGCAGCTTGCCAAATTGCACCACCCTGGAACAAATGACTTTGTGACAGGGAGGTGGCTGGAATTCCTCTATGTTTTGCTTTGGATGGGGTGGCGCGGCCCCTTCTTTGTGTTCTCTTAGGGACGATATTGCACCCGTAGTTGAGTTTCGGATTTGGATATTTGTGCTAGAGGTTCATGCCTTCCGATCTCGATGTTCCCGCAGAGAAAGTGGGAGAATAACGTGGTACAACCCTCCCAAAAATTATTGGGCAACAACTTGCGATGGGAGTAGCCATCGCGCTTCTCCACGGCCCCTGTGCGCAGGAGCGCGCATCACACTTCGAAAGCAAAGGGGACACTTTTGTTGGACAGGGAAACTCAAAGCACACACACCCGCACCCCACCCGCCACAATGTGTTGTTTATTGTGGGCCTGGCATGTCGCTGGGAAGTTTCTTGTGTAAGCACACCCTTGAAGGAGTTTTGGAAAGCAGCCAGGCATCAGACTCAGCTCCTGCAATTCCAGGGCTTGCACTAGTGTTTCTTTTGGCACCTATGTTGTTTCACTACTTGGCCTTTTACTCAAGGGATGGTGGTGGAAATTGTCCCACTTTGCGCCTAGACTTTGCCTCACTTCCTGGGTTCTCCTTGACTTTTTCGACTTTTTTCGGCCAATCTCAGGGTGTAAGTTGCCTTAGAAGCTTGGCCTTCGGAAAAACAAAAACAAGAGCACAACTCTTCAAAGAGCTTTTTGAGGCCGCTCTCCTCCATTTTTGGGCAGAGGAACACCCATTGTTTCCACCTATTTTGATGTTCACCAGGGGTTTCCAGGGTTTTGACCCACAGCCATTTGTGTAAGGACACCTTGTGTCCTGGGTAACCTCTTTCAGTTGGTTTGAAGAAAGCTCATCAGAAACACTACTCTGTGGGGGTTTCCAGGGGTTTTGAGGCATGAATTTTCCTGAGGGGGAGCCCTTGGGGCATGGAATTTTTTTGTGCGGGCCATCGCCAGGCGTGTTGGCGAGGCTGGCGAACCTGTTCAACAAGGCCGGGGACGAGACCCAGGCCTTCCACTACCACCTGGAGTCCTATAGGCAGGCTCTCGGATCGAGCGATCCGAGAGTTCGCTTTCAAGCCCAGCTACCAGGGCTGTTTCGATGACGATACGGTTCGGTACCGCAAGCTCCGCGATACCACTCGATTTTATTGATATGTATTGCTTTGAATATCCGATAAACTTGCGATACAGCAGGGGAGTATTGAACAATATCTCGATAAAGGAATATACTCACCCGGCGCTGCGGCTGCGCGCTGGTGTGCAAGCTGTGCTGCCAACAGGCCGGGAACCTCGAATTCGGCGTGTTGTGTCGCCAAAAGCCCGAAAGAAGCAAGAATCGAGCCTGCACATCTGCAGGTGCCAGAGCCAGAGAGAATCCACTACACCAAAGTGCTCTTACAAGCCTCCTCAAAAAAAGGTCTCTTCCTCAAAAACGATCCGAGTTAGGTTGATTTCTGGCCTTAGCCCTGAGAAGTGGGAACCCTCAAAAACGATCTAACTCGCCGAGTTAGGTTGATTTCTGGCCTTGGCTGGTTGCAGCTGTCCCGGATGAGCCCTGAGAAGTGGGAACCCTCAAAAACGATCTAACTCGCCGAGTTAGGTTGATTTCTGGCCTTGGCTGGTTGCAGCTGTCCCGGATGAGCCCTGAGAAGTGGGAACCCTCAAAAACGATCTAACTCGCCGAGTTAGGTTGATTTCTGGCCTCGGCTGGTTGCAGCTGTCCCGGATGAGCCCTGGGAAGTGGGAACCCTCAAAAACGATCTAACTCGCCGAGTTAGGTTGATTTCTGGCCTTGGCTGGTTGCAGCTGTCCCGGATGAGCCCTGAGAAGTGGGAACCCTCAAAAACGATCTAACTCGCCGAGTTAGGTTGATTTCTGGCCTCGGCTGGTTGCAGCTGTCCCGGATGAGCCCTGGGAAGTGGGAACCCTCAAAAACGATCTAACTCGCCGAGTTAGGTTGATTTCTGGCCTTGGCTGGTTGCAGCTGTCCCGGATGAGCCCTGAGAAGTGGGAACCCTCAAAAAAGTTAGGTTGATTTCTGGCCTTGGCTGGTTGCAGCTGTCCCGGATGAGCCCTGAGAAACTAGCTAACTCGCCGAGTTAGGTTGATTTCTGGCCTTGGCTGGTTGCAGCTGTCCCGGATGAGCCCTGAGAAGTGGGAACCCTCAAAAAAGTTAGGTTGATTTCTGGCCTTGGCTGGTTGCAGCTGTCCCGGATGAGCCCTGAGAAGTGGGAACCCTCAAAAACGATCTAACTCGCCGAGTTAGGTTGATTTCTGGCCTTGGCTGGTTGCAGCTGTCCCGGATGAGCCCTGAGAAGTGGGAACCCTCAAAAAAGTTAGGTTGATTTCTGGCCTTGGCTGGTTGCAGCTGTCCCGGATGAGCCCTGAGAAGTGGGAACCCTCAAAAACGATCTAACTCGCCGAGTTAGGTTGATTTCTGGCCTCGGCTGGTTGCAGCTGTCCGGATGAGCCCTGGGAAGTGTTCAACATGGAATCGGCTTGAAGCAGTCTCAGTCTGTTTTATTGGCTTTCCATTTCTCCAAAGAGGGTCTCTTCTAAGCCTCTCAAAGACTTTGCCAGCGCCTCCCGTGCCAGGCAGCCACCAGCACAGCAGCAGCTGGCTGCCGCCCTTCTGGCCCCAAAGGGCCCCTCAAAGCAAACCCCAACCGATACCGATACAAATCGGTATGATTCAAAACGATTTGCAGCGATAGTCTTTGATACGATGTGAGGTTGCGATACTTGCTTTTCGATACCGATAGCTCGCAATACGCAACGATACGATTCGGTATGTTGTATTTGTATTGTTGAAACGACCCTGGCTACTGTGGCGTGCGAAAAAAATCCCATTTAAAACCACCTAAGAAACCCTGGAAGGATCTCCCTATAGCGATAAACTCATGGTTCCCAAATATAGTTTCAAAGTGGTGCAGGATTTTGTCCACCCACAGTAGGTCCCCCAGCAATTGGTGCCCTTTCTCACCCGTTTCTGTTTTGGTTGGGAGGGTTCCCCTACCAAAATAGACTACAGCAAGAAAGTTGGTACCCTTGTTCTAACCTCTCGACTGGAGCACCTAGCCAGGGTTTGGTTGCGGCGTTTTTCTTTGTTTGCGGCTGATTTTCTGGAATGCGGCGGGAATTTCCGCCGCAATGCGTTGCGGCAGAAATTTCCGTGGCAGGAAGTTCTAGGTATGGCCATGGGTCCAAATCCCGTACCCCCAGTGAACATCCCAATCTCCACTAAAACAGACTAAAATGGGTGCACCTACCCCAAAAAGGTACCATTGGTTTTGACCCACAGCCATATCATTTGGGGCCACCTCGAAAAAAGGAAATCTTGAATCTAAGGCCTGCAGCTGGAAAAGGCTCAGTCAGAATCGTGGTTGCCTTCTGCTCCCCTGCTAAAAGTTTACTTTTAGTGGTTTAATGGAAAAGCCACTAGTTGGCTAAAAGATAAAATCCTAACACCCCATGGCAACATGCACCAAAGTAATGATCATGGCACGGATCGTCGACGCAGCATGCACTTCATCCAACACCTTCCGCATGAATGCATCAAGCTGGAGCTCTCATTGTGGTGCTCCCCTGCTGGCTTGGAGCCACGCGTAGATGCATCTGGCTTGGAGCCACTGGCTTTTGCCAGAGATTCGTTGGGTCAGTGGCAATCTCCGAGTTGGAAACCGATGGCTTCAGTCTCAAAAGTTCCGGACTCCTGAGCATTGCCGTGGATGGACGAAATCCATTTCGCACCTAAGAATCCTGGAATGATAATCAGCTCCCCTGCCAAAAAACAACAAACAGTGGAATCCCTTGGTTTCAAAGCGGTGCGGTGCAGGATTTCGTCCAGTCTCTCACACCCTCCGCGGCGCCAGAGCTGTGGGGCCGAGCTTGAAAGCATTGTGGGACCTCACATCTAAGAACGATTCCGGCAACGTCTTCCGCTCCCTCGCAGCACATTGGAAGGGGAGCAACAAATAAACTTTGGCAGTTGCGTGGGGATTTCCCACTAAACCACAATAAGCAAAAATGTAAAATGGCCTGCAACTCCGGAGACAACCGTCATGAGATGTACCAGATCTGCTGAGATATGCCATCCTTCAGAAACTAAAAGGCTAAGACACTTCACCACCTCGCCAAAACAGCTTGCCACAAGAGAGGACCCCCAAACAGTCAGACTAAGAAGGATTAGGGGCTCTTGTGGGGGCAACCTCTTTGTTTCTTTGTTTGCTTATCAGGGAAAACATATTTTTTTCTACGCATAAACATGTTGGCTTGGGGACCGTTTGCAAAACAGGAAATCCCAGATCTCTCTGGCAGTTGGCCTCTGAGCTGGGAAGGGCCTGGATAAGCCACCCTTTAAAAAGTGAAGGCAAAGGCATTGCTCGTCTTTCTGTTGCCCGTATTTTCATCGGGAAAACAATTGTCCATAGTGGCGAACCCCACAACAGTCCCAGGATATTCAATAGGAAATAATTTTCTACAAGAGCGACCCCAACGATGAAACGGGGTTCAAGATTGACCAAACTGACCGGATAGGGCTGAGAAAGCGACAAGGGCAAGCAGCTTCACCCAAAAGGGCCACACAAAGATGGTGGATATTGAGGAAACCGGTAAGGATTGAAGACAAATCATGCAGAGGAAAGCACAAAGGGAACAAGTGCCAGGAAACAGCCAAGGGCCAACATCGATGTTTTCACTCCAACTTCACAGCAAGGAATCCAGAGTAAGGAGCTGTTCTCCGCATTAAGAGGAAAAAAAGGACCCTCTGCGCAAGAAACGTTTTGTGAACAGGGGTTCTCGAAAGGGTGCTGAAAAATATTTCGGGGGTAGCACGCTCCAATGTCTTCTTGGTTCAGAAGAGGCCTTTGTTTACATCTAATATGGTTTGCACTACCCCCAAACCACTAACCGCGAAACGGGGTACATACCCTTATAGTGGCTATGTGATTAAGCTTCTGGGGGTAAACATCTTACAATACAATTGGAGACCTGGATTCGAAGTAAGTCTGACTTCCGATCGAGTAGATTGGCCAACACAAGTTCAAGTTTGTTGATTGCCAGTAAAATGGTCCAAACCCAAAAAGTTGCTAACGTCCAACTCAGAAAGACACTCAGTCGACGATTGCTCTACGCTTGGCGCGCAGAGCGGGTTGGCTTCATAGAGATTGGATCCAAAGCTTTGCGTGGGGTACACCTGATAATCGGTTCACCTGGAAACACATATGGCCACGGGTCAAAACCCTGGAAACCCCTGGTTTTGATGTTCACCAGCCTGGTGAACATCAAAATGGGTGGCAAATGGATTCGTCCACCCCAAAAATGGGATCGCCATAGGTTCTGCCCCATGGCCATATATGTGCCCGTTGTTTTGCCTGTCCATACCGCTTGGGCGTATGGCAATACGCGTCATTTACGGCGCTCGTCAACAACAACAAATACGGGATGTATATGGCCGGCCAGAAGCAAGTGACCGTGCGGAAAAACGATGTCCAAAAGATAATGGCCAAATGCCTTTCCAGGCAGATGGTGTTTCACGTGTTACTTTCCTATCCGGAATCTGTGAATATGAACGAGTTTTGGAGACTTCTGGGACAACAAACTACCTGGACCCTCAAATTTCCGGGTTGTTTGTTTGGTGAATCCTTTTTTTTCATGGGTAGTTTGAGGGTCCGGAAAGGTTGCAAATATAGGGATCTGCCATTCCCAAAAGATTACAAGAAGCTGTGGGGCCAAATTGAGGTATCCCCAACATGGCTTGCCCTGGCAAATGGAAACATGGACTAAAAACCAGCGGTCCATATCCTGGCGATAAAACAAAAACGCCGCAACACTGTTTGCTTTCCGGGAATTTCCGCCGCATTCCCGCCGATTTCCGCCGCATTCCCGCCGATTTCCGCCGCAAATTGGGGGGGTAGAAAAAACTGAAAGCACGTTCTGCCGCAATTCTTAAAAAAACGCCGCAAATCAGGAAGAAATGCCTCAAATCCAAAAAGGCGCCTTTTTTGAATTGCGGCATAAATTTCTGCCGCAACGAATCTCTAGGTATGTGTTAAGATAGAACCCTGTAAACAAAGCAAGGCCAAAGAGTCACACAAAAGCAGAAGTCCACAAGAGATACCGATTCCTTTTATTAGTGGGTGTTTGTAAGGTATTGGCCAGTTTGTTTTTCTCTTGGAAACACAGATTTGGGGGTTCTATTTTACGTGCGAGCGACATGAGAAAGTCTTGGCAATACTGAATCTAGAAAAGGCAATCTTCAATTAGGCAAGTCCAACCCATACCCCCCCCCATTGTGTTTCCATGGTTCGGGGCTTCAAATGGCTGTTGCTACACTTCACGGGAAGGGTCATATGTTAAATGAGGCAAGGATTACCTTTTTTCCAACTCAGAGGCGTTCAAGGAGAGCCGCTTGGGCCCATGAGTCTTCCAGCTGACGTGATGAATCTCACAGAGACATGGTTTACGAGCGACACCCATGAACGCCCTTGTGGCATATTTGATTTCTCGTTCTTCAGGTAAGGGCAAGTTGGCCAGATGTTTTTTTGAGGTTACCCCCTTTTTGTGTGGTGTTGAAGGGAAGTCGCTAAGAAATCGAATCCATTTTTGGGGGTCCCAGCAATTTTGAGAGAGACCCACGCGTTATTTCGGCATCCATGCTGGATTGAAAAGATCATGGCGATCATCACACATTCTTTGCTTGGCACCTTGAGACCTACGGAGGTTCCTTTTGGGGGCGCATGCCAAACTTGTCCACACCCGGAACGTGTCTTGGGTGTTCCCTAATAAAGGGATCCCCTTTAAAGAGCGGGTTCTTTTTGAAACGCCCAGAAATGCCGTTCCTGTTACCCTTCTGTCCGTGAATAACTATCACACTGACGGACCGTACTGAGTTGCCTTGCGTGAAAAGAATCCTTCTGAGTTGGCCAGTTTGGTTTTGGAGAGACAAGGAGCTACGCGAAGAAATGGCATTCCCTCCAGGTACTGGCCTGTGGACATGAACGTCATCACCTGGTTAGGCATCTACTACGTGAAGCAGGAAATGCCCGGAGACTCAGAATGTGAACTTCGGATTAACGTGGCCTTACCATGGTTACCTGATGTGGGCGTATCACCAAGGTTACCTGATGTGGGCTTATCACGAAAGCTAGCTGTGCTAGCGGGAGTTCTCGAACTTTTAGCTGCTTTTGGAGTTTCCCACGATGCCTGATTTTATCAGGGATTGGGCGGGGGGTCTCTACAAAGCCTGATTCTCAAGAACAAATCCTTGCCTGGGCACCACCCCCCCCCCAACCAGGGCTCGAATTTTGACTGTCCCTTCCCCACCACGAGCGTATTCCCATAATCTCATCCACATGTTTGCAGCTGGGAAATCTGTCCTTCTAGACATTTCTAGAGGTTTATTGAGGATTGCGAGTCTTAATATCTTAGGAACTCCAAAGTCGTACATGTCCTTGGGCTTGCTAGGCTAGCTTCCGTTCACCCGCCTCTCTTGTGGTGCCCTGCCAAACCATCCTGTAGTGACAAAATACTATCTTCGGATTAGTCGGATGAGACCTTACTGACCAGGAGTGGTGTTCCTTATGTAACCTTGGATGAATAAACCCCTGGTTGATTAATAGGGGGTGTCCCCTTTCATAATAATGGGACGGGTTTGTTAATCCTGGGTCAAAATGGCATGCGTTTTAATTTTTTAGGGGATTTCTTTGACTGATGTGGCCCTTCCGAAGTTGACAGCGACAAGAAATGCGGAGGTCAGAGTTTCAATGTGCGAAGTCACGAAAGCACTCCTAGCAATCCTGCATCGTGAGAGGGCTCGGGCCTAAACTATTACTTGGTGGCTCCCAGCCATCCCCTTAGCTTTTTAGATGTTTAGTGTTTAGTGGGGGGGTTTTCCATTTAGCCCGCCAAAAGTTAAACTTTAGCGGGAGATCTGAGGACAGCCTAGAACTGTTATGTTGGTTTTTTGCCGAATCACCATACAGTCCATGCCCCTGTGTCACCGTCCACAAGCAGTGCCAGTTGTTTGCTTGCTTTGCTTTCGTTCCCACCTCCCTCAACATCGGACACTGAGACATGTTTTTACGTGCAAGACATGACTTGTTCGACCGGAGCAGGAGGAACCCACCTTGAGGATATAGTGAGTAACAGTCGGTTAGCACATACGATTCCTGGATGGCTCGCCAACAGTTTAGTGCAATCTTTGCAGTAATCCAGGTGGGATATTTTTAGAACCCTTGCAATTCCCCTGCAAATACCCACAAGCCATGCTTGGTGGCTCCCAGCCATCCGGTTCCTTAGCTTCTTTGCTTTTTAGTGTTTAGTGGTTGGTTTTCCGTATTTGGCCCACTAAAAGTTAGTCACTTTTCGCGGGGGATCAGAAAACGGACAGCCTAGTTTCCTTCAAGGGAATCCCCTTCCGGTTCATTCCCTCATTCCCTACTGACCAGCGAGTTGAAGGGTTTGTCTACATTAGGATCAACGTAGACGGCAAGAGTCCCTCTCAAGTAAAGCGGATTCCATTTGGCCCATTAAGCCTAGCATGGTTTATGGCTTATGTTCCATCAGCGTAACCAACAAGAAACGGAGCCTGCGATCGAGGTACGAGGCTGCCATCCCCTTCTTCTCCCGGGCTTCGCAGATTGAGCCCAACGAGGCGAGGAAGCGCTTGGCCACAACTCAGCTGCAACCGGTGCTGCCCCAGTTTTCCTTCTTTTTTTTTCTTCTGGGCATTTGAGGCAAACACGTGGAGTTGCCCAGTGAATTGCTTCCTTTTTTCAACTTTTTGGGAAGGGTTCCCCTTGAAAGATCAACCAACCCAAAAAGGATGCCAATCCCTTTTTCCCATGAAAATCCACTGGGTATTTGAGGCAAACACATGGAGTTGTCCGGTGGAATGCTAACTTTTTTTGGGCAGGTTCCCTTTTTTTCCACAAATCAGGGTCTAAAAGAAATCCACCCAGTTGCCCAGTGGTGCCCTTTTTAAGACTTTTTTTGGCGGATTTTGGGTTCCGATTCCTTTACACTTTACAGTCAACCAACCAAAAAAGGATGCCAAGTTTTTGTTTAAAAGCAACATGGGCATCCACCCGGCATTTGAGACACACACATTTTGTGGGGGCTCCTCATGTGAAATGATCAAGCAACCCCTTTACTTGAGCACATCAGGGATGGTCATCAACCTCTTCGTAAGGAGTTGGGACAACTAGTATGGAGGTTCATTTGAGGGGAAGCATGACAATGAATCATGTAAGCAAGTGTTCACCATTACATACAGCATTTGAAAGGTGGACATCATGAAAAATAAACGTGGCTCATACGTATGAGTTGCTGGCAATATGTTCAGTAGTCTACCCCATTGCTTTGAGGAGAACATGGGTGAACCAGCCCTTCAAAGTTATCCAAGAGGGTTCCCTACGATTGAAACGTCCATTGAGCAAAGGAAAGGTAGAACATCACCTGGTAGCGAGAGTCAGCTCGCGGTCTTGCAGGGGTCCCTCCGATTTTCTTCTAGGTCCCCCAGTAGTGGCCTTTTACCCTTTTTGGGGGGAGGGTTCTCCCACTACAATAGACTACAGAAAAGGGTAGCCATATTCTAACCTCTCTACTGGAGGACCTAGTTCTTGCTTTTTCTTCCAGTTCCAGTGTTCAGTTCGGGGATCGGCCGATGCTGCTGTGCCTAGTTTTGATGGCAGACAAACAAGTGGAAGGGACGAGCAATCTGAAAAGAATGGACAAGGAATCAACCCCTCGAGTCGTGTTCATAGTGTTTCCCTTTGGCTTTATTCTACTCATCTCACAGCCCAAAGAGATACTGTTGATGGACGAAGTCCTGCACCACCTAAGAAACCCTGGAATGTTGATTATCCTGTAAATACCAACAAACAATGGTTTCTCATGGTTTCAAAGTGGTGCAGGATTTCGTCCATCCACAGTAGGGGTGTGTTTAGGGGCATAGGTGACCTTTTTGGTTGTTTTTGTCGAAAAATACATGGCCCTCGTTTACCTGGTGGTTCAATCATCTACCAGGGCCATCAATTTCCCCGAAAAGGACACCTATGTTTAGGGCTGTGTTTGAGAAATCGACCCCTCCCAAACCCCGGCCGCCCCTTTCCCAGCCCAGCCAACGGCCGGCTGCTCGCTCGGCTCCGGTTGAGAGGTGAAGTGGAGGCTTATGGTGGCCTCCTGCTACCGGCGCATGGGCGTGCGGCCTCGGCTTTTTTTTTGCCGCAGGCGAAGCGCCGGAGCCACAACTGAACATTTGCTTAAGAATATTTATTATTTTCCCTTGTTGGTTTTAAAAGGAATTGATCACTACTCGAAATATTGTTATTCCTTGCACGGGTCTTAGCCAAATGGAAGACAATCAAAACCCGGGGAGATGCAGGTTAGTAAGGGAGAATCCCCTTGCCACAAATAGCTGCGGATATCCGCCTTCTAAGTTCTTGAAGCATGGTTCTGGGTAGACCATGTTGATACCAGGTTTCATTATGGCTCACTTGCGTGTTGCTGGCGCGATAGGCAGGAAATGAGTTGGAATGCCCCCTATAAACATTTTTTCGTGGTTTCCTTGATGGCTCCCAGCCATCCGGTTCCTTAGCGTTTTAGCTTTTAGTGTTTAGTTTGTGTTTTCCATATAGCCCATTGAAAGTAAGTAAAACTGTTAGCGGGGGATCAGTTTGGACAGCCTAGTTTCCTTTAAGGGAAGCCCCTTCCGAGCATTCCCTCATTCCCTACCTATCGCACCAGCAAGTTGAAGGGTTTGCCTACATTAGGATCAAAGTAGATGGCAAGAGTCCCTCTCAAGAACAGTGGACCAAACCAAGATAGGGGAATGTGCAAGGTTTCTTTCCTCCATGTCCCTTTGTTGGGAACTCCCACAGTGGCAGTTCACGGAAGCCACCGGTAGATTGCAACGGGCCATGTGGAGAGTTCCAGTCACCCTCTGGAAATTCAAACATACAAGCACTCTCCTTCCCCAGAATTAGCTCCCCTTTTTGCTTTTTTGCTCTTTTGGGGTTCCCTTTGTTTTCCACTAACCAGGCAAAACAGATGTTTTTTTGCTGGGGTCCTAATTCCAGCCTAGTCTCTAGAAATCACCAACTTTAGGGTCATCACCTCTGGGGTCATCACCTCTGGTGATTTGGGGACATCTAAGAAGGCCCGGCCGGCCCTTTTTTCTTCTTGAGATACGCCAATCCAATCGCATCTCCGGGTGGAACAATCACCAGGTGACCCCAGGGATAGATCTGGGAAGCGTGAGCTCTTTCTGCGGAATGGGCCGCCACCAGTCCCTAAGCATTCGGGACAGCAACAGGAGACCTTCAAGCCATTTGCCCTTTTGTGGTTAGTTGGTAACGGATCTCAAAGCTTTTTGGGTGAAACCGTTAAACCGGTCGGATTTTCCGTATTGGACCCAGAAAAGCTTGCGGGTGTAGGCAGGGAATGAGAAATGGAATGACCCCTGTAAACCATCCCCCGTGGGGTTTGCTTCAGGGGACGTTTGCTTCAGGGGACCCCTGGGTTCATTCCCAGATTCTCTGAGCACCAGCAAGACAAAATGCACACTTGTTGCCAAGGGGCGGTTACTGCCAAGCTAAGTTTCTAGACTTGACGCTTTTCAGGAAAGCCATTTCAGTGGCAAACAAACTGGAAATTGCTCCATCTCAGGATTTAAGGAGGGCCCTTTCTCCTTTTCGCAGTGAGTTTCCCTTACAAAGTGAAAAAGAGTGACTCCTTTGGATGTGTTTGGTCAATCCATTTGGAGGACCGTTTCCGCGAGTTTCAATTTGCCAATCGCGAGAATTCGGATGTTTCCGAAAACCCTTCCGGTTGCACCAGGTTCGCCTCAAAATGGGTCTGTCTTTTTTGCGGGTACCATTTTTTTAGGTTGCGAAATGGAACACCAAATGGAAACCCGAAGCAGTTTTTTTTCGGGTTTTCAGAAATCAAAACCTCACTTCCAGAGTTCCTGAACTTCAGTCACTGTTTGGTCTTGGACCGTTTCTAGGTCTCCCAGTAGTACCCTTTTACCCTTTTTTGGGGGAGGATTCCCCTACTAAAATAGACAGCAGAACAAAAATGGTGAGCGGTACACAAAAAAGCTTTGGTTTCCTCTTTTTGGGACCATCCACTCGACTCAAAGTGAGAGACACCCTCGACTCGAGCGCTCGGCTCAGGTGCCTATCCTGCCGCGCTGAAGCTCTATGAGGTGAAGCGCCCGCGTTTTGGTGTTTGTTCCTTCCAATCCGCTGGAGAAAAGTTCAACCCTGGAGTCAGATCTCCATGTATAGCCCGTTTTCCCTTGGAAGATTAGAAACAATTGCTGAGTTTCCTTGCTCAAAGTGGAGTTTTATAAGATGATGATGTGAGATTTGATTGAGGTTTTGAGTGGGGCTGGCCATTTTTGTTGCAGCAGATGTCAGGGCTCCAGGTTCCGGGGCTGGGGACATGTCCCGCGGACAAGGGGGCCTATGCTATTTCTTGGTGGCTCCCAGCCATCCGGTTCCTTAGCTTTTTAGCTTTTTAGTTTTTAGTTTTTAGTGGTTTTGCATTTGGCTCACCAAAAGTTAAGCTTTTAGTGGGGGATCTGAGGACAGCCCAGACTTGGTTGGACCTTTCACCTACGGTTCAGGCTAATGTCGGGTCTGTCCATTGTATGGCGAGCTCCGGGGATGAAATGATCTCGCTATGTAGGTCCTTTGTTTGTGGCATCCCTTGTTTCAGGTGCTGGACATGTAAAGTTTGCGGAATGGGTGACCCTGTTAAAGGTAAATTTGGGTGTGTTTCCTTTGAAAGGATTTTGGTGTGTTTTCCTCGGAGGATGGGTTTTAGCTCCTTTTGGGAACTCCCAAAAGGTCCGCGAAGGCACTCCGCGAAGCCCCGCGATTAGTATAGTGTGCTATGTGCTTTCATGGCAGCAGCATGCCAAAGGTTGATGAACCCCAAACAAGCAATGCTCTTTTTTTATGGTACCCCTTGTTTGGTGGTTTTGAAGGCAAACCAACCGCAAACGCACCAGTGTTGGGGTCCCCTGAAAAAGGCACCATCTACCATCCTTGACCTCAGTTTAAAGCTTTGGGATCGAACGCATCGAACACCAGGGTGGTGGTGGATCACTCGGGGAGAAACCCAAGCACTTCTGTGGTACTTTTGGGAATGTCCCCTGTTTTTTTGGGGGGGTAGTCTTTGGGAGGCTCTTTGTGTCGTAATTATCACAGAAGTGGATTCCATTTCCAACAACCCTGGACAACACGGTTTGGGTGGTCCCCCGTTTGCTTTGCATGCTGATTGCTCAGTCTTGAGTTTTTTTCCTCTTTTCTGTCGGTTGCTGGTCATGGTGTCGGGTTTTTTCAGATCTTCGGAGGAACAGCAAAGCAGGGATAGGCCAGGCATGGATGACACGAAAAGCAGCTGATAGTCAACAAGCTCAGATTCAATTTAACTTTGGTGCATGTTGCATGCATGTTAGGACTTTAGCTTGTTGCCAACTAATAGGTTTTCCATTAAGCCACTAAAAGTTAAACTTTTAGCAGGGGAGCAGAAAGCAACCGAGTTAAAGTTACGTCGCAGACTTACGTTTCAACATCAACAGTCGCGCAAGGTACCGCCAGCCCTTGTGGCCTTTTGAGAATATAGATGGCACTATATGATTGAAACCAACCTGAAAACGAGTGGCATCCATTCGTTCTCAACGAAAATTGCTCAAGGCCGCCTATGAAAACCAAATTTCAACACGTAGGCCATCACCTGAAAGCTGTCAGGATATCCACAAGTCGCACCCGAATGACATCGAGTGCGTCAGATACCTCATCACCATCTGCAAGGCTGGAGGTTTTTCAAGTCTTTCTCATGTTTGCAAAAGGCTCTCTCGGCGATGCCTGTTGAAAATACATAGCACGATTCCATTAGGCTCGTTTCGTCATTCGCTTTACGTGCAAAAAGCGGTGCGTCTTATTTTGAGGGTACCCGCTTTGGTGGGTTTAAAGGGAAACCAAACGGAAAGCCACCAATTTGGGGGGGGGGGGGGGGCACACCTGCATGGAATTGTGCCATCTGCTCCATCTGCTTTCGCACTGGTGTAAACTGATCCGTGGCCCAAACGAAGCAACTTGATGCCTGGGCTTGACGTGGCAGGGCATAGGCCGGTGACAGGTTGGATGAAAAGATGTCTGGGGGCTTGGGGTCGGGAACACAGGGTCACAAGGAGACTCCAGGTGGTTTTGGTTGGGTTCCTTCCTCGGATCTCGAAGGAAACCTCAGGTATCCAGAGAAACACAAACCTGCTCTGCGAAACCCCAAGGCACCCCTGATGAAGCTTCCCGGCATGTGGATACAAGTGAAGTGGATTTTATGATTCAGACCCTTTGGAGAGTTCCCTTAAAACAAGACAAACCAAACATTGTTGGCAGACTTCTTGCCCTTTTTGTGCTTGCTTCAAAGTTGGGGTTTCCAAAAGTAAGCCACCCGTTGGATGGCCTTTGATCATTTCATGCTCTCCCCAACTTCCCAGCTTAAGCACGAATGCGGCAGGGTGTAAATCTATGGGCATACCTCAGTTGTTCAGTGGCCCCCTTTTTCCTTCTTTTTGGGTGGCTGCCCCACTAAAATGGTCTTCCCAAAAAAGGGTTCCCTTTTTTCCCAGGGTCACTGAACAACTGAGAGACGTCTTGCAACCAGTTGCGTGTGGCATCTCAGAAAACTTGCGCTAGGAGTTGTGGGTGGGAGTAGGAAATCCACAGGGGGTTTGGTCACTCGACTCCCGGGTCGCGCGGGACTGAGTCCGTGGGTTTTTCCTCGGTGTGAGCGTCCTTCAAGTTCCAAGCGCATTGGCAGTGAAGAGTCAGAAGCCACCGGCCGGATCAACTCTTGGCCTACATGCCCAAATGGGGCTGTGGTTGTCAAAACCCTGTACCCCTTGAACATCAAAATAGGTGTCAAATGGAGGTTCATCCACCCCAAAATGGAGCCCCATGGCCATATGAATTCGGCTCTCTCTCGCTCTCTCTTTCGATGTCCCACTTTTGGAGCGGAGTGGCACGTTGCCAGATCGGCTTCTAACTCGGGTCCCGGGTCCCAAAATTCAGCGATGCGCTTGCTTACTATGGGGAGAGGTGACCCAACTCATCGAAGGGCAACCCTTTTCCATATGGCCATGGCTCATAACCCATGCCTCCATTTTGGGGCGAACGTTTGCAAGTGCCGCATCCATTTGCCCAAGCGTTTTCTTGTTTTTTTTCCCAGGTTGTAAGGAACTGCGCATGACCGGTAAATGTGGCAATGCTTGGTCGGTGCTTTGGATTGGGGGGCTGGGAGTTTCACCCCCTGGCTCTTGTACAGGGCAAGTCGGAACCACCCCTAACCTCCAAACCACCAATCCGAAGTACGGATGAGAGGGCAGCTGAGTAGATATGGGTGTCCGAGTGGCAGCGAGAACGCCAATCGACCTCGCTTGGAACTCGTGCAAGCTCGCGCACGCACAGGAGATGAAGCAGAAGTATGCGGCACGTGACATGCTTGATCCGACCAAGGGGTTGTGGTGGCCAGGCTTTCAGACTACCTTTGGGGTCTCCTCCAAGAGTGTGTTATCTTTTAGAGCAAATGTGAAATGCAATTCGAGTGTATTGTTTTTGGAGTTGCCTAGATATGGGCCAAGAAATCTAGAAATCTAGGGCGCCACATGTTTAAGGAACATGGTTTGGAAGGGGCGCCAAATCTAGTGTCACTGTTCTGTGGACAAGTGCGTTGGAGATATGCCAAACTGGTCCCCAAAGGGCGAGAGACGGAGCGTGGCAAAGCGTAATGCAGGAAGGAAGGAAGCTAAAGACTCCCAGGCAGATCATGGATCACTTGCTGTTGCAAGCGCTCAATGTGGCTACGGGTCAAAATTAAACCACGTGGATATGGACCGCAGGTTTTAATCCTTCACCAGGGTTCCATTTTGGAGGCATATTTGACCCACAGCCATATTTATCATCAACAGCTAAAACTGATTCACACCAGCCGCAAGGAATTGGGGTTCGCCAAGTGCAGGGAGAAGTCACCAGCTCAGGTTTGGTTCTTCTGTATGGTGATGAGCCAGATCCCAGCGGTCTGCTTTGGGTAAAAACTTTCGGGGAGAGGTTCACGAAATGGAGCCAAGAGGACACCGCGGCCATGTTTAGGGCCACACCCACGCACGCACACACCCACCCACCCACGTACCTGGAGCTCTTGGGCCAGGATCATTACGCCGCCCACCTTCGGAAACTCGAGCGCCTGCAGGAGGCAAGGAATTTTTTTGGCACGGGCCGGGGTGCTTCGTCGGAAGTCCCGGCTGGGTGAATCTCTTTGGTACGTTCTGCAAGCACTTTCTGTTGTTCTTTGTCTCTTTTGTGTCTTCCTCCTGTCTTCCTGAGTGCGCTTTGTCCTTTGTGTCTTTTGGTGTCTTCCTTAGTGATAAGGCTTTTCGTTTGTTTTCAGTTTGAATCAAGATTGGATGGGTTCCACCACCATTTCCAGACGGACATCAAGCCGTGTTTCAAGCGACGATCAGAATGGGGATATCATCATGGGGCGATTCTACGGTGTTTCCTCAGATGAGAGAAAAAACACCTTTCCTGCATTCCAGGACTTTTTTTTAAGAAGACCACTTTGGTAAATACAAAGCTCACACTTTGTGTTGTCCAATCCGATGCCTAATGCGCCTAGCGCATCTCCGAAGACTCCAACGAAAGAAGTTTTTGAGGAGCGGCCCAAGAAGTCCCCAGCCCCACACCCACACCCACACCCACTCGATTTGTAAAATTGCCGCCAACCAGTAGCATGACTCTTGAGTTTGGTTCGGAGGACCCTCATCTTGCAAAGACGTTCACTTTTTTTGGGACCTCAGATTCCTCACTGAGTTCTCCGACTTTAGTCACTTTGTGGGTTCCATCTTAGTGGTAAATAGACAGTTTTGGCCTTTTTGGGCCAATCCCTAGCGTCAGTTTGGTTGCTTGCTCTTGCTTTTGCCGTCAAACCCAGGCTATTGTAGTTGTTGTATGTGTGTGTGGTGGCTTGCTTGCTTGCTTGCTTGCTTGCTTGCTTGCTTGCTTGCTTGCTTGCTGGCTGGCTGGCTGGCTGGCTGGCTGGCTGGCTGGCTGGCTGGCTGGCTGGCTGGCTGGCTGGCTGGCTGGCTGGCTGGCTGGCTGGCTGGGCTGGCTGGCTGGCTGGCTGGCTGGCTGGCTGGCTGGCTGGCTGGCTGGCTGGCTGGCTGGCTGGCTGGCTGGCTGGCTGGCTGGCTGGCTTGCTTGCTTGCTTGCTTGCTTGCTTGCTTGCTTGCTTGCTTGTGTGCTTGTTTGCTTGTGTGCTTGTGTGCTTGTGTGCTTGTGTGCTTGTGTGCTTGTGTTTGTTTGTTTTTGTGTTTGTGTGTTTGTGTTTTTGTGTGTTGGTGTTTGGTTAGTTGGTTGGTTGGTTGGTCGGTCGGTGGGTGGGTGGGTGGGTGGGTGGGTGAGTGGAAGGGTTGGTGGGTGAGTGGAAGGGTGGGTGGGTGGGTTGGTGGGTTAGTGGGTTTGTGGGCTGGTGGGTTGGTGAGTTGGTTGGTTGTTCGTTGTTGTTTGTTTGTTGGTGTGTTTTTGTTTGTTTGCTTGTTCGTCTGTTACATTTGTTGTTGTGTTTTGTTTGTTTAATTTGATGTTCCTTGTCTCGCTGTTGGGTCGGTTTCTGACTTGGCCTGCTTGCCTGCTTGCAAGTTTGCCCACCTTGCCGGCCCCATGTAGCCAGGGCAGCCGAGTTTTGATTGTGACTCGGGTGTTTACACATGTTTATAATAAACATGTGTTTTTGTTTCCATGGCCCAACGCGGGAACGGCTTGGGCTTTTGTGCTTTGAGGCACAGAACGGCAGACCCATGGCGACCGGGCAGAGCCAAGGCAAGGCTCTCGCTGGGGCTAGTTCATTTTTTGGAATTGGTTCTAGGGGTAGCTTCTTTCCATCTTACTAACCTTCATCTACCCGGGGTTTTGAGCACGTGGCTCATGTGGTGGATTTGTTTCCACCAGATGGGATGCAACCCTAAAAAAGCCACTTGCCAAATGGGTGCAAGACATTGCAGGATTTTGCCCATCCACATTTCATCCACAATTTCCAGTTGCTTAAGCGCCTGGGGGAAAAAACACAGCAGTGATAGATTCCCTTTAAAACCTACAAGGGCAAATATAACATATTCTTAAGCAATTGGAAGCACAGCCACCCCTTTGCCTTGCAAGCTGGTCAGGCAGATTGATCCTTGCTCGAGCTGGTTCGCCGTGTTTTTTTTGTCAGAGGGACCAATGAGTAGTCCCAGTCTCACTTCCTGAGCAACACTTGCGATTTACACCTACTCTAGGGCTAGCTTCAATATTTTGGATTTTGTATCTCCTTGCTGGTGGGAGGGAAAGGGACACGAAAAGGAGAACCCCGCCCCAGCACCCCCAATGGCTGGCAAATAACCCCAAAACAGCCATTGGGAAGTCGTTGCACAAAGCATTTGCCAGCCATTGGGGGGGTCCTGGCCATTTTGGTTGGGGCGACCTTAGGAAAAGACACACCTATATTTCCCCTTTGGTTTGAGCATCGCCTTTCGTGCCAGGAAGAAGTGATGCGCCTTTTGGGGTGATATTTTTCATGAGGTGGCCTCTCGTGTGTTCAATCCTTCAAAAGGAAGCTCAGCTTGAAGCCCACGTGGAGCCAGCTAGATGAAGGGTAGCAAGGGATAATCCCCTTGCCGTACTGTAGGGTGCAGATATCCGCCCTTCTAAATGCCTGCAGCATCGGTGAATATGACTACGCCTGGAACCTCGAGTCATGACGGTCACCCCTCCAGCCTCCCCCCCTTTTCCAGGGGCAGAGGTCCAAACAATGAGCCCAGGTGACCGGGTGCCGACCCAGCAGATTCCAAAATGAATCCTTTTCCAAACCACTCCGAAACACCTCCCTAGGTCCCCCAGTAGTGCCCTTCTCTCCCCCTTTTTGGTTGAGAGGGTTCCCCTGCTCAAATAGACAAAAAGGAAAAACACATCGGGTACCAACTTATTCTAAGCTCTCAAATCTGGAGGACGGAAACGCCACGCCTCGCCAAATCACTCCGAAGCCACTCCGATACCACTCAAAAAAAAACCTAGAATCCTTCAATCCGAGACTCCTTCTCCAAACCACTCCGAACCTCGGAACCCCTCAAGACTCCTCGCGAGCCGATGCATTTCTACCGCGAGACCCTAGCCCGCCCCTGTGGAGCCCTGAGGTGGACCACTTGGCGACCCATCTTCCATTTGCTGAAATGAATATGTGTTGTATTTTCCCACTGGTTGGGTTTGAAGGGATTAAGAGTATGATTTGTTTTCCAACTGGTTGGTGTTTAAAGGGAATCGAGCTCACTACTGGAATTGTTTTTTCTCGATGTTTCGCCGGGGGCGGAAAAGCAAATGGAAGCGCAATCCAAGCACTTCACGCTCGACTTCCGGAACCTCCGGAACTTTCGGAAGCTGTCTGGAAATGTTCCGAACGCCCTCCAACACCAATCCTTTGGTGCATTTTGCTTGGATGTTCAGACTTTAACTGTTTGCCAACTAACTTGGGTTTTCCGTATTAAACCCACCAACAGTTAGTCACTTTTCGCAGGGGTTCGCAGATTTCGCATCCAGCAGCTTTGGAAAAGCCTTGAAAACCAGAGATGGCAAGCAGTAGGCTATGCTGGTTGGCTTCTTTGGATCTTGTGGGTTCGTCTTCGCTGCTCTTTCAGGGGGGTTTTGGGGGTCGTACCGCTGGTCCAGCGATCCAGACCTATGGGTAGATTTGGCTTTTTATGCGACCCCCCACACTTTTGGTGGTGCTTTAGATGTCCATTAAGCCCATTAAGCCCCTCCCTCCCTCCTCCGCTCCCCCCCCCCAATAAAAAAAGAAGAAAGCAGAAAGGACGGGGACCCTAACAAGACAGACCCACCTTGCTCGTTGGATTGACCGAGCTACACCACGCTAGCAACAAGTAGGAGGACTGGCCCCATGGACCGACTGCAAGAGTTAGGCCTGGACGATAGCCCGCGTGATGAGGGCCGCATGGGCGGTGGCTTCGGTGGGCAGGGCAACCCAGAGCTCGGCGGGTCCACGTGGTTCGCAGCAGTAGGCTAGGAAGCTGGATTTGTGTGGGCTGATGCTCACTCCCTGAGTTTCTGGACGTGAAGCCTTTTGGAAAGGTCATTCAGCTTGACTGCTAGTGGGTTGGATCTTTAGGCTTTAACTTTTGGGGGAATCATGGGTTTTCCACTAAGCCCCCAACAGTTAAACTTTTTGCAGAGGGGGCAACAGCAACCAAGTTAAGTGGCACACAACAAGTTTGTTTGGGCCCATCCACTCAGCACTCAAGAAGTCAGGATGTTTTTTTTTTTTTTTTTTTTTTTCTGTTCATTTGAGCGGCCTGCAAAGAACTGCGTTCTTTCTAGCATACCAAGGATTGGAATCACTTGACATCCCCTAGGCCATTCCCTTAAAACCGCTCAGGACTCAGGACCCCGGCCCCAAGGCCTAAGTCTACTGACCTGGGAGCTTCCATCGATTGGAGGCTTTGCACTTGCAACCTGAAGAGCCCCGGGGCCACCAAGAACCAAAATCCTTGGCTGTCACTACTGTAACTCAGTTGTTCAGTGGCCCCGAGTCCCTTTTTCCCCTGTTTTTTTGGTGGCTGCCCCACTAGAATGGTCCAAGCCCCAAAAAAGGGTCCCCTTTTTTCTCCAGGGTCACTGAAGAACTGAAAGGAGTTGGCGATCTGAGGCCTAGTCACTTGCCTGACCTTTTCATAGCTGTGGGTCGAAAATAGGTACCTGACATGGCTTGCCCTGGGCACTGGAAGCATGGGCTAAAACCTGCGGCCCCCTGGCCGCTTGATTTTGACCCATGCCCATATCTGTACCGTACGCGATGAACGAACGGGACTTGACTCGCAATTCTGGACGGACAAAACCGACACCCTGGTTTTAGATACGCAAGTCAGCTCTCAGACAGTTTGAACGATCCCTTGGCTTTTGTAGTCACGAGACTGCTCGTTCAGCACTCAGGTTGTTCAAAACAACTGAAAAGGAAACTGAAAAGGTTGGAACAGGTCGGAATATCCTTGCTGCAAGCCACCTGAGGAAGTTTTAGAAAGGCCAGGCTTAGACAGACCAGTGATCCTATTCTGAGAACAGACAGACCACTCAAACAAGAACGACTCCAAAGGTGAATCTTTAGGGTCCTTTAGGCAAGCAAGGATAGCAAGTTGAGAGCTTCCAGTACAGCAAATTGAGAATTTGCTTCAAACTGATTGGATCCCTGCTTGATGTTTGCTTGTGTTAGACACGTGTCATTGGTTGTGTTCCTTGTTTTTTGCTTGGTTGGTTGGAACTTTGGTTGTTTGTTGTTTTGTTGTTTGTGCGCTTGTTTTGTTTGGTTGTGTTGTGCTTGCTTGATCCCTGGCTGTTTTGCGTACGTGCTGTCGTTGTTTGTACTTGTTTGGACGAACAGGGGTGCCGAATTCTATCTTCTGGAAGGCAGTGGTGATGTGGGTGTGTCTCAATGAGGAAATGGACCCTACAGTTGGCATCAACTACATGGATATGTTGCCAAGTTTGCAGTCCCTCCCCTGGAGCTCAAGCTGTCGAAACGGACCTCAGGGTCCAACGAGTTTCGGCGTTTGCATTTACATGACCAACTATGTTTGGGGGTGTGATTTTTCAGGAACCCCCTTTTGGGTGTGTGATTTTTGAGGAACTCCCTTTTGGGTGTGTGATTTTGGAGGAACCCCTTTTTTTGGGCAGACAGGGTATTTGGGTGTGCGTTCTTTTTTTGAAGAAACCTTTTTCTTAGGCAGACAGGGCTTTGTTCACAATGCACGCCTCGATGGCAAGGTTGGTAGCTGGAACGAACACCACCATCGAACTACCAATTGCAGGTACACTTCTATCACCTTTCTGAAGCAGCAAGTGCTCCCACGCATCAACTTTGGCATCGGACTGATGCTCAGAGGCACAAAGCATGCGAAGAGCTGCAGGCGCAGCACGCTTTGGGAACACCGCAGGTGTTCACTGAGGATATCGCCATCCATTGCGTGTGGCCGGGTTCGTGCCATCACACGGGTACCGAACCCCGCAGACATGTCAAGCCTGAAGTGGGCAGCAGGTCCCTTTGCTGCAAGCAACCAGGCATTGCATGCGTCTACTTTGTTGCAACCGATGCAGTGCATCCCCAGGTTGATGTAGCCACTGCAAAAAAAGCAGCACACCCATTTCTGAAGGTTGATTCGCCATCGTTGCTTTTCGTTGTTCCTTCACGAAATCCGCACAATGCGGCGTGCCCGTTTTCTGACAAGAAAATCCCCGTTCAAAGCAAATGACAAGTAGAACCTTCCCAACAGTGTTTCACGAGCTCGTTGGAAAGTTTGTGCCATGTTCGATCCACGTTTTTTTCTCGACTGTTGACGCCAAATCTGAGATCCATGTTTGTTGACTGAGCCAATCCCCAGGAACTTCGCTCCCAAACGTCGCTTGCGAAGAGCCAGATCGCTCCCCTCAGACCCCGCCTCGTTGCGCCCAGCGCCTTTCGCAGGGCCCAGAAAAACGACGAACGACGGCTTGCGGGTGGGGGAAATTTTCGCCGGCCGGCGTTTTTTTCAACACCAAAAGGGGAAACCTCCACACCAAAAGAACGACAAACCACCAGAAAGCAAGTTGCAATGAGGTGAATTCGCTTTCCCCTTGTGGTTTCTTTTCTTTTGTGGGGGTTATTTTGGTTTTCCACTTACCAGGCGAAAATGATCTTTTGTTAGCCTAGAAAAGGGGAAAACACCAGAAAGCAAGTTGCAATGAGGTTGTTTTTTGTTTTTTTTTAATGTAAGGATCCCTGTTTCGGTTTGCCTTTTGGTTTCCTCTTCAGAACCCAGCCAAACCGGGGCTCCAAAAAACACGAGCCGACATCTTAGCTAAGCCCTCCGGGCCACTTCGACCGTAGGTCGCGAGGCCACTTCGACCAGGATGAGGTGGGCCGCGGAGTTGACGTGGTCCAAAGCAAGCTGTCAAGATGGTTTTGGAGACATGTCCTGTCTCTGTTCCTTGTAAAAACGTGGTTTTGGAGACACGTCCTGTCTCCGTTCCTTGTAAACAAAAAAAGCAATCAAAAGTAGCCGCAGCTGGAAACAGTTTGTTTGGTGTCCTTGTGTCCAGTGACTGAGCACTAGGCGTAAAAAAAACTGAAATGGGGGGTGTGGGGTAAACCCCTCCTTCACTTTTCTTTTTTGCAGGGAAAACCAAAAGGAAAACACAGCTCCTTTTTTGTGCGCCCGCACTCCTCCAACAGCACCCCAAACAGCATCCCAAAACAGCACCTGCACCAGCACCCCCCCCAGCACCCTGCCGTCAACTCGTAGCAATGCGCCCGCACCGTCACCAGCACCACAAACAGCTCCCCAAACAGCACACTCTAACAGCATTTGCACCAACTGCACCATCTCCCAGATCACTTTCTCCCCTATTGCTTTCAGCTATCCGGGGAACAACATGTTTCCAGTAGGGATAGATTGCCTTTAAACCCAAAAGGAAGAAAAAATACTTCAGCAACTGGAAGCTTCCGGTGGGAGTCTGTCTAATTGATTCGCCCTTATGGCCTGCCAGGATGAGCCGCCCCCTCCTCCGGAGCCCCCCCGGCCGGAACCTCAGAAAAATCGAGGGCTGCGTCGGCGGCTTCCCGCAGAAACCCCAGTGGGGGATGAGGTTTTGAAGCCGCGGGGTGTCCTCATGGCTGTTGGGAAACATTGTTTCCCCCATGTTCGGCCTTATGGTGGTTTAGTGGTTGAAATCCAAAGCCACTTAAATCGCTTGAATGCTGGAAAAAAATGGGGATATGTTTGCTGCCCCTAACCCAACGTCAAGCAAGTCCTCCATGGTTTTCTGTTGGAGCCTCCAACAGAGGATCGATCGGTTCAAGGGAAAATACACCAGTAAGTTGATCAACTTTTGATTTGGGGAAATGCAGCCCCTGAGTCTGCCGCAAGAAAAGAGTGTGGCCTTCTTTCTTTTTTTTTCAGGGCCACTGGCTTGGAGTTAGAGATGTGAAGAGTTCGCCCCAGTTTTTGGCGGGCTCAAACGTGGATGGCAAATCCGAATGCCCATCTGTAAAAACCACTTAGAGGAAGTTCCAGCAGGGGACAGGTTTGATGCTTCAAGCCGTTTGTTCAAGCCACAGGGCCGGAAAACTACCTGAGGCTTATAGCCCCAAAATTTATGGGGTGAATTCCCATGCTCAGTTTGAGGGTCCAGGTAGATGTTGGTTCTTCCTTTGATTCCCCACTTCTTTTCCCCGCAAGCTTGCTCTGAGCCTTGGATCGAGACCTTCTCATAGAAACCAGGACATTCCACAGGCAGTTAGCCCAGAGCCAGGGGTGTTGCCCGGGCTGCAGATTTCCTGTGCCTTGAATTTACCTTGGGTCCCTTTTCCCTGTGGGTTGCCAATGTTTTGCCCTGAGTTCGTACAAGAGTCAAAGAAAAAGAACGCGCTTGTGCCAGTTGTAACATCACATTTTGGATCACTTGCGGTGTCAGTTTCCTCGTGGTGTGATGCTTAAGGGTCGACATGTAGGGAGCCCTCTTGTATGAATTTGTGCCAATACCGTAGCTGTGATCATCGTGATACTGGCTTCAGTGGTAGCAAGGAAATACATCAAACATCATCAAACTTTAGACAGCTTTAGACGGCCTAGGTCGAACAATGCCCATTGCGGTATCTATCAAGGATTCTGGATCCCTTGGCCAAATTACACTTCACATGATAATTGTTAAAATTAATCGTGCTAGTTGAAGTGCAAACTGTGGCAAGGCAAAAATGAAGAAGCGAGACTTGCCGAGGTTGCCTGTTGAGAAACCTTTTTGGTAAACTGGGCTGTCTCCTACAGGGCGGGGCCGTTTGTTGGGGCGCAATACGGGTAGGTTGGTGGCAATGCTGAGAACCGCGGCAGTGCAAAAAGCGGTATAACAACATAGAAATAGAAACCAATGGTTGTATGTACGCCTTGGGATCCTGAGAACCAGCCTTATACAGTCCAAATGGCTAAACAATAGTCTGTTCCTGTAGTGACCAGACTTGGTTTAACGTATCGCACACCCCCATTCTTGTTTAACCGTTATAATACCCCAGCCTTCCAAACACCTGCTTAGACTTGATTGCATGGAAAGACGCTTTAGCCTTTTCGGTGTCCTTTTTTGCGTGAAATGGGTTGGAGTTCCTGGATATACCTTTACAACCCCTTAGCGGTAGGTACAAGGGGCGTGTGCGAGCCCTAGAATTCCTCAAGGCTTCCTTGCCTTCGCAAGCCTTGGTGCACCCCCCTTTCCTAGAGCTACAGGAAATTCTGCCACAAATGACCAAGCTTTCTTGGTGAAGCAATTGACCAAGCTTTCTGTACACTTCCCCTGGCGGATGTTGGTCGAACTTCCCATTTGGCTGTGGCTCAAAATTTAAGAGCTAGGGCAAGCCGCAGGTTTTGGTCCATATTCCCATTTACCGCAACCCATTTGGGGGTTATCCTATTTTTGACCACAGCCATCTCCTGTAAAATTACCCAATGTCCCAGTTCCTGTAGACTTACCCTTTTGGCGAATGTCTGTAGAATTTCCCTGTAAAATTCCCTGCAGAGTGTTCCCGTCGAATTTCACCGAGTCATTCCTGGAGAGGATTCCCGAAGCGATGGCGAGCGTCATTAGGCCTCCGATGGAGCTCTACGAGGCGGAGGCGGACCTGCCGCAGAAGGGCGCGGGGCCCCGGGGCTCCGGCCGGTAGCTCGGAATTTCCACGCCCACTGCGTCGCTTCGCGACGCAGAGGGTCCCAGTTTTTTTGGGTGTCTTGCCCATGGTTCTTTTTCCCAAAGGGAACCCAAAAGGGGATTGGTAGTGTTTGATTCGGGTCCAAGTAGGTGAGGGGATTGGTAAGTTTTCTGATTTTTTCCATTGCGCCCATTCAACACCCAGTGGTGACTAGAAGATGGAGCAATCCAGTTGTGATCACCCCCAAGGTAGTTTTTGCAAGCAAACGAGTAAACCAACCCACACAACTACAATTTCATGAAATATAATTACGAGGCTTCCGTCTTTTTTTACGTGTAAACATCCTCCAAACCACTTTCTGTCTGGTCTTGGCCTTTGTCCTCTGAAAGAATGTGTCCAGGATGTAGGACTTCACCTCTGGTGCATTCGAATGCCACTCCGGTATCCCTTTCACTAGGCGCGATCTTTTCTTGCGAGAGCTGACCAAGGGAAGTACCCAGACGTCCGATGGCTTAGGGAAGCAAGGACAACCAGATGTGGCTGTGGTTGTCAAACCAATGGGATCCCATTTTGGTAGGTGCACTCATTTTAGAACCTATTTTAGTGGCAATTGGGATGTTCATTGGGGGTACGATTTGGATTTTGACCCATGGCCATGTGGAGGTTCAACTCCCTTCAAGATACACCCATGTAGTCGTTCGTGTTGAACAAGCTCCCCCCGCGTTGCGTGTTGACATGTGGGTGTTTTTCAGGGTTTTGCACGCAGCTTGGCCAAAGACATGGGCCTTAAGCGCCAGAGTTGCACTTGATTCCGATAGAAAGCCACAGCCACGTGCTCAAAGCCTGGGCAGATGAAGGTTAAGGGACAATCCCCTTGCCACAAATAGCTGCATATATCCCCCTTCTGTTCTTTGCTTGGTTCCGGGTAGACCATTTTATTACCAGGTTTTGGTTATGACTCACAGCAACTTGCGGAATAACCAGTGCGGTACGTCACCCTCAGATGTTCGAGCTTGTGCATGGCTACTGGAAACGTTGGAGAGCATAACATGAAGTGTCACCTGCACACATGGTCAGGAGATCCCTTTATTTGGGGTTAACAGGGATGGTCATCTCGTAGGAGGGCTCTTAAATATATGAGCCACGGACAAAACACGCGTAGACCACTTTATCAAGACGGGGCACGCTTTTGAGTAACACATCCCAAAACCATGGAAAACGATGAGGTCTCCCCCAAAAACGATGACCCTTAACGAACACACGGCTCTGTAAATACGACACTTGTACTGAGAAGTTGCGATTTTCGAGCTGGAGATGCGGAAGTGTACTTCGCGTACAGCCTAGGCTTGTACTACAAAGCTGCGATTTTCGAGCTGGAGCTGCGGAAGTGTTCTTCGCGTACTAGACTTGTACTACAAAGTTGCGAATTTCGAGCTGGAGCTGCGGAAGTGTACTTCGCGTACTAGACTTGTACTACAAAGTTGCGATTTTCGAGCTGGAGAGCGGAAGTGTACTTCGCGTACTAGACTTGCACTACAAAGTTGCGATTTTCGAGCTGGAGATGCGGAAGTGTACTTCGCGTACTAGACTTGTACTACAAAGTTGCGATTTTCGAGCTGGAGCTGCGGAAGTGTACTTCGCGTACTAGACTTGTACTACAAAGTTGCGATTTTCGAGCTGGAGCTGCGGAAGTGTACTTCGCGTACTAGACTTGTACTACAAAGTTGCGATTTTCGAGCTGGAGCTGCGGAAGTGTACTTCGCGTACTAGACTTGTACTACAAAGTTGCGATTTTCGAGCTGGAGATGCGGAAGTGTACTTCGCGTACTAGACTTGTACTACAAAGTTGCGATTTTCGAGCTGGAGATGCGGAAGTGTACTTCGCGTACTAGACTTGTACTACAAAGTTGCGATTTTCGAGCTGGAGATGCGGAAGTGTACTTCGCGTACTAGACTTGTACTACAAAGTTGCGATTTTCGAGCTGGAGCTGCGGAAGTGTACTTCGCGTACTAGACTTGTACTACAAAGTTGCGATTTTCGAGCTGAAGATGCGGAAGTGTACTTCGCGTACTAGACTTGTACTACAAAGTTGCGATGACTCTGGAGCTGGAGATGCGGAAGTGTACTTCGCGTACTAGACTTGTACTACAAAGTTGCGATTTTCGAGCTGGAGCTGCGGAAGTGTACTTCGCGTACTAGACTTGTACTACAAAGTTGCGATTTTCGAGCTGGAGCTGCGGAAGTGTACTTCGCGTACTAGACTTGTACTACAAAGTTGCGATTTCGAGCTGGAGCTTGTTTCGAGCTGGACTGGAAAGTGTACTTCGCGTACTAGACTTGTACTACAAAGTTGCGATTTTCGAGCTGGAGATGCGGAAGTGTACTTCGCTGGAGATGCGGAAGTGTACTTCGCGTACTAGACTTGTACTACAAAGTTGCGATTTTCGAGCTGGAGCTGCGGAAGTGTACTTCGCGTACTAGACTTGTACTACAAAGTTGCGATTTTCGAGCTGAAGATGCGGAAGTGTACTTCGGTACTAGACTTGTACTACAAAGTTGCGCGAGCTGGAGATGCGGAAGTGTACTTCGCGTACTAGACTTGTATTACAAAGTTGCGATTTTCGAGCTGGAGATGCGGAAGTGTACTTCGCGTACTAGACTTGTACTACAAAGTTGCGATTTTCGAGCTGGAGATGCGGAAGTGTACTTCGCGTACTAGACTTGTACTACAAAGTTGCGATTTTCGAGCTGGAGATGCGGAAGTGTACTTCGCGTACTAGACTTGTACTACAAAGTTGCGATTTTCGAGCTGGAGCTGCGGAAGTGTACTTCGCGTACTAGACTTGTACTACAAAGTTGCGATTTTCGAGCTGGAGATGCGGAAGTGTACTTCGTGTACTAGACTTGTACTACAAAGTTGCGATGATCGAGCTGGAGATGCGGAAGTGTACTTCGCGTACTAGACTTGTACTACAAAGTTGCGAGTTTCGAGCTGGAGATGCGGAAGTGTACTTCGCGTACTAGACTTGTACTACAAAGTTGCGATTTTCGAGCTGGAGATGCGGAAGTGTACTTCGCGTACTAGACTTGTACTACAAAGTTGCGATTTTCGAGCTGGAGCTGCGGAAGTGTACTTCGCGTACTAGACTTGTACTACAAAGTTGCGATTTTCGAGCTGGAGATGCGGAAGTGTACTTCGCGTACTAGACTTGTACTACAAAGTTGCGATTTTCGAGCTGGAGCTGCGGAAGTGTACTTCGCGTACTAGACTTGTACTACAAAGTTGCGATTTTCGAGCTGGAGCTGCGGAAGTGTACTTCGCGTACTAGACTTGTACTACAAAGTTGCGATTTTCGAGCTGGAGCTGCGGAAGTGTACTTCGCGTACTAGACTTGTACTACAAAGTTGCGATTTTCGAGCTGCAGATGCGGAAGTGTACTTCGCGTACTAGACTTGTACTACGAAGTTGCGATTTTCGAGCTGGAGCTGCGGAAGTGTACTTCGCGTACTAGACTTGCACGACAAAGTTGTGATTTTTGAGCTGGAGATGCGGAAGTGTACTTCGCGTACTAGACTTGTACTGCACAGTTGCGATTTTCGAGCTGGAGATGCGGAAGTGTACTTCGCGTATTAGACTTGTACTGCCTGCCAAGTTTCGCTTTTCGAGCTGGAGCTGCGGAATTGTATTTCGCAATTTTCGGGCTGGAGCTGCGGAAGTGTACTTCGCGTACTAGACTTGTACTACAAAGTTGCGAATTTCGAGCTGGAGCTGCGGAAGTGTACTTCGCGTACTAGACTTGTGCTAGAAAGTTGCGATTTTGGAGCCGGATCTGCCAAAGTTCGAAAACACTGTAAAACGATGAGGTCTCCCCCAAAAACGATGACGTTAAAAAAAGTACTAAGGCCAAGTAAAGGGTTTCGTCCGCTCCTCATATCCATTTTACTGTTTCCTCTTGAGGGATCCGTGACCATAGGCCAAGCAAACAGAGTTTGGACCATGGCTCCCTGCAGAGATGTTGCCGGTTTTGACCGGAGCTGGGCCTCTTTTTTTGAGGGGATTTGACAGGTTTTTTCAGAGGGGAGTCTTACGTGTTGCAGCACCTTTTGTTTAACGCGAAACTCGAATGGTGTTTAGATCTCACGTCTGGACCGTTCCCTCAATCCCAGCCATCGGCGGGTCGCGGGCAAGAGAAACTGCACGGCCCCAAATCTCTCGCCTCGAGTTCTGCAGGGCTAGGCTTCCGTTTTGCGAAGAAGGCTGTTTTTTTTGCCTTAGCCTGTTGGTGTTCAAGGGCATCTTTCTGGGCTGTTCAAAGGTAATCCGCAAGATCCTTACCTGGGGTTGCGCAAGGATCCGGTCCCCTTTGTAGTGGCTTTCCTATAGTGGCGAATCCTCCATTTTGAACAGCCCAGTCTTTCACTATTGGAAATATGTTTACATTTGTCCAGGGAACTTAAGCAAATGGAGGTAGATAATTACTGATAATTTACTCCTATGGTGATGACAAAACTTGGTTTTTATAGCACCCCTGCACCCCGTTCCAATTAGTATTTAGGCCCCAGATACACTTGGAATCCGCTATCTGGAATCCAGTGAATTGTGGGAGCAAGTACCAATGCTCCAGTTGTGTAACCTTTGGGTATTCCCAAAAATAGGGGACCCTTCAAAATTGCCTTGGTCTTCATGTCGGTTTTTTAGTTTTGGTGCTGCGATTCTTGCACCTGGCTTTCCAAATTGGCACTGCCGAAGTAAATCCTTGCTCGTCTAAAAATGGCCTCTTCCCGAGTTTCCAGACTTCATACTTTTGGGAAGCCCGTTGTGGTAACCACAAAGCTTGGACTTGTTTTCGACATTTTTTTCAGGAGGACTAAAAGTCGAGAAGTGAATCAACCAACCCAGGGGCCCGTTCTACCGTTTTATGGGAGGTTTTCCCTTTGGTTTTCCTTTCAGTTGTTCAGTGGCGCCCGTTTTCCCTTTTTTTTTGGTGGCTGCCCCACTAAAAATGGTCCAAGCCCTTTTTTTCCAGGGTCACTGAACAACTGAGTCCCTTTCAAGTGGTCTTCTCGAAACCAAAAAGACGAGCCCTGCAAAGGGGCGGTTGCCGCGGCTCCGCGTTTTGTGTCCCGCGCCCAGCCGCGCCAAAGCGGCGCTTGGCGGCGCCGAAAGCCACCGACGACGATGATGCGCGGAGTCTCAGAAAACCAGGGCGCCACACAGAGGTTCCATGAAGACACCGGACCATGAAGACACCAGAGGTTCCTCTACCAGCGCCTTTTTGCTTCCTTCTTTTTGCTTTCTTATATTTCTTTGTCCGTAAGAACCTGGTTGATCCTGTCAGTACTGTGCATCACCATCTATGGAGTCCTTCCAACTCAGCCTGCTGAGTACAACTTGGCCATCTTGAGCACTTGCCGGGGGTTGGTATTTCAGAATATTGGCTTCTCGAGTGGGGGGTGGGGTGGGGTGGGGTGTGGTGTGGGGTGTGGGGTGTGGTGTGGGTGTGGGTGTGGGTGCCCTTCAGCGAGCGCAAGCGCAATTCCCAGAGCGCTAGGAGGTTTTGAAGATGTCTTGCCTGAAAGCTGTTTTGAGGCGCTGGGGCTGAAGCTTTGGACGTGTTGCTCGCAAGTGGAGACGCAGAACGTCGTATCCATGTGTCGACGCGTTTGCGTTGGGCCTGGGATCATCGACACCGATCGCGTGGGTCCCTGGCAAATGGGTCAGTATCGAATGGCGCTGCTTCCACGCCTTGCAGAGCGCGGGTCGAAGCTGCCTATTCGCGTCGCTGTGTTGCTCGCTCCGGTTGGCACACTGGCCGAGCAACTTTGAGCTTACTTGCTGCGTCATTTTGCTGAAAAAAGTTTCCCGGCTGTAAAAAGCGGTGCGTTCCACAAGCCTTTCCCTTTTCGTCAAAGGAAGCGCTTGGGCTGATCCTTTTTTGTCAAGGATCATCATTGTCATCAACCGCGCAGCGCGCTTAGGACTTCACCTTGAGGAAAGCCGGGTGGGTGGGTGGGTGGGTGGGTGGGTGGTTGGGTGGGTGGGCGGGCGGGTGGGGGCGGGTGCTGTCAAGTAAACCCTGTCCGGTGACGCAGAGAAGACATGGCAGCCATCGCGCAGAGCAAGACCGCCATCTCCGGGGTGTCGTACTTGGAGCACCTCGAAACATTGTTTTTTTTGGTGGGGGGCTGAAGCCGCAGTTGGGGCGCGAGAAAACGGGTGGGTGGAATTGGGCAGCGGCTGGTTGGGCATGAAGCATTCAGCTGCGAGGATGCAAGTTTCAAACTTCTTGTGGATCCTCCCTGACGTGATCCCTATCAAAAACACGCCAGAAGGGTCCCTCAAACTAGGTTCCCTAATTGCAAATGATGCGCGCTAGGGCCCATCTGTTGGAGAGCGCTGAATTTACGCGGATATTGAGAATCGATTGGCACGTATGATTGGCTGGTCACAAGTCCCTGCGCAAATTATGACGAGCTGATTGAACGAGTTCCTTTAAGGATTTTTGTCAGGTTGGTGAGGCATTATAGTTTACCGAACGATTTCGGCTGGCTCTTGAAAGAACACCAAGAGGAAACAATTGATTTCTTTCAGGGGTGTCAGTTGTTCGAAGACGCGCACACGGGTGGGCCTAGTTCCATGTTGGTGTCCTTTTCATGTAAAAAGCAACAACCCCTAAACACACAACCAACTCAAAAATCACACCCAAATAAGCACAGCAGGGCTACGGCCAACAAGCATCCCCAAGACACACTTCATCGCAACTAAGAGGGAGGAACACGCAAACGAGATTCGCCTAGCATATTCAGATCTCGCCGAGAAGGCACCTACACAACCACGTGCTCAAGACAACGCAGAGCAGGTTGCTCCGAACCACAATGACTGAAACCTCAAGGGCTGAAGACCGATATGGGCATGTGGTTTTAATTGAGCGCCTTCTGGTGGACATGTTTTAGTTGCGGTTTGAACCCACCAAGCATTTGGAGGGCATTGCCGTTGGTTTTCTTGACAACTATTGGGTTGGATCTTTAGACATGAGCTTTTTGGGAAACAAAAGTGTTTTCCACTAAACCTCCGAAAAGTTAAACTTTGTGCAGAGGGGTCAACAGCAACCAAATTGTGTTGGCTTTGGAGTGAAAAAGGTTGCGCAGATTTCGTTGTTTTTTAACCAAACTGGCGCCCGTTTCATTTCTTTCAGGCCAAAAGAAAACCGTGGGAGCTGTTCTTTGCCCTTTTCTGGTTGTGTTTTTCACCGTTTTTTTTAGGGAAAGAAACATGTTTGCCGAGGACTGGGGCAATGACGACTTGGGAGACGTGCTGCCTCCCATGTAAGGCGCGGACTGCTGACGCTGAACGTAAGATCAGGTAACGTGTCAGGTTGGTGGTTTGGATTTGATTTGGGCCCCTGGTTCGTAAATGGGAAACCTCTCCGAAACACCACGAAACCACCGGAGACACCCCATGTACGGATTTCTGTGCGTTCACCAGGATGGCCTGGCGCCATGCACGCCCGGACATCCTTGTACAGCCAGTCAGTGCCGCCAGGTGGGGCCGCATGGTGGATGAGGGGTTTTCAAGGCGGGTTGATCTATACCCGGGTCCCCAAATCACCATAGGTAGCTCTTCCGTTTAGTGGGAAACATCATCAGTTTTGCAGTTTCCCCAATGGCAAAACAGGGGAACACAACAAATGTGTGGATGTCCTTTTGGCTTCCGTTTAAACCATCCTCAAGAGGGGTGCCCACAAGAGAAACTGTGACTTTGCTTGAAGGGAAACCAAAATTACAAGGGATCGCTGAGCGATACAGTTGCGGGGATGGCCCAATATGGAACCTGACGTTTCGGGGTCCTGGAAGACTATTAACCTTTATTTAACAGGAACCCTGTGTTGGGTTCCATGTTGTGGACAGGACGGTTATATATTCCACGACCATGTAGAGATGCCAAATCAAATTCGTTAGGTGGAGAGGGCGCGGGAAACAATTGCCAATAGCTTGCTCGTGTGATCAGACGCTCCCGATTGATTTTGGTTCAAACAGCCAGGTTTTGAGATCAAAAACTACTCCGGGGTGTATAATGGAAGGTCTGGGTCTTCCACAAGCCGACGCTCCTGCTCTAAGCTGGCTTGAGCCACGTGCTCCAAACTTGGGGAAATATGAAGCTTAGGGAGAATCCCAACCATATTACATGTGTCTCCCTATATTTCCCTTTCTGGCGGTTTTAAACATCACCTTTGTGGCCCATGAAAGGTGAGTGTCCCTTGCTGGGGGTGATGTTTTAAGGGGAAATATAGGGAGCCGTGCATTAGGTCCCCCAGTAGTGCCCTTTTACCGATTCTTTTTTGGGGGAGGGTTCCCCTACTGAAATAGAAAAACAAGGGCACCCTTATTCTAACCTCTCTATTGGAGGACCTAGCATAGATGGGCGTGGCCGCCTTCTTAAGCCTTTACATGGTTCTGGGGATCGCCCATTTTAGTACCAGGTTTTTATTCTGACTTACTTGGCATCGCGAACAGCTTTCCGTGGAACCCTGTGAGTTGTTGGCGAACTGCCTGGGCCAACGTGCACCATTTTACTTGGTGATTCCCGGCGATATCCTTCGGTTTTTAGGTTTTTAGGGTTAAGTGGGGGATGTCCATTTAACCCACCAAAAGTCAAGCTTTTTGCAAGGGATCTGAGGACAGCCCAGTTTACATTTTGGCCTTCACAAAACATGGGAGACGTTGAACACCAGCTTGTTTCTGCTAATTTCTGTTTTGTTTGTTTTCTGGAAATGTATATTAGTGGGGTTTGTGCACGAAGCATACCCCCCAATTTAAACATCCAACCTGCTTGGGAGTTGGTTGGTTCACTCGCTTCAGGGAAAGCTGGGCGCATCCCGATCCTATTGGATTCACTCGGCTACCTCTGAGTTTCTATGCAAAGACTTCCCCCGACTCTCACACCAAGCCCGAAAGAAGAAATCTTGGACGGTTAAGCCGTGTTAGGGCTTACTTGCCGCTGAGTTACCCTGTTTTGGATTATCCTGGGGTATGTTCCAAACGTTTGGTACAACCTTTGATCTCCGTTTCGCCCCCCTGATTTTACCAAAGTCACCCAAGCTACCGCAGGTTTCCCACTTGACCCCAAACCGCAGCTGAGCTTGTGCCAGATCCTTGCATCACTCGCTGCCTCATCATGCAGATGCACCAGCAACGAACGATTCCGCGCCACATATCTAGCAGAAAAAAGGCTGAGACGACGTCCTGATGAGTTCGACAGCACCATGATGATGCGGACTGCGTCGCGATCATGCGGACAGCATCACCATGATGCGGACAGCATCACGGTGATGCGAGCAGCATCATGGTGATGGTAAAGGCAGCATCATGATGATACCACAGCCACTCAGCATGGTGCACTGAATAGACGCGCAGACAGCGTCCTAATGAGTTCAGCAGCAGAATCATGATGTTGACAGCATCACGCAGGTGCACCAGCAACGAACGATTCCGCGCCACATATCTAGCAGAAAAAAGGCTGAGACGACGTCCTGATGAGTTCGACAGCACCATGATGATGCGGACTGCGTCGCGATCATGCGGACAGCATCACCATGATGCGGACAGCATCACGGTGATGCGAACAGCATCATGGTGATGGTAAAGGCAGCATCATGATGATACCACAGCCACGAATCTTCTCGCGACAGCGTAATGAAATTCAGCATCATCCTGATGTTGACAGCAATCGTGGCGCCACCACACCCACGAACCACAACGCAGCATCGCAGCATCGCAGTGACAGCAGCGTCATGACGCGGGTGACAACATCATGATAACACACCAGCCACGAACCACGCACCATCACAAACGACTGTTAGAACGCAACGTCCGACCGGTTCAACCGCATCATGAAACAGCACCCGCCCTGGCACCCTGCCGTCCATATGCGCCTGCACCGTCACCAACGCCTCAATACCCCAAAGCGCATGCCCCCTAGCTCCCAACAGTCGATCTTGCAAAGCAATTCCCCTTCTTCATTAGAAGTTAGAACCCCTATGGTTTTCATTTATCTTGAAAAGAAGCGCCCGTGCGGTCAGCAGCGCCTCAAACAGCAACCCAAAACAGCAGTTGCACCACCACCCCAAACTGCATGCCCCCTAGCGGCCGCCAGCAATCTTGGAAAATTGCGCCCACAACGTCGCCAAACAGTACCCCAAAACGGCACCTGCATCAGCACATGCGCCTGCACCTTCACCAGCACCTCAAGCAAACAACACCCCAGAGCAGCACCTGCACCAGCACCATGAACTGAATGCCTAATAGCACCCGGCCGTCAATCTCACCTCCACGAACACTCTCGCAAAACAGCACCTCCGCTAGCACCCCAAACTACATGCCCCCTAGCACCCGGCCATCACTCTCGCAAAACAGCACCTCCACCAACACCCGAAACTGCATGCCCCCTAGCACCCGGCCATCACTCTCGCAAAAGAGCACCTCCACTAACTAGCACCCCAAACTGCATGCCCCCTAGCACCCGGCCATCACTCTTGCAAAACAGCACCTCCACTAGCGCCCCAATCTGCATGCCCCCTAGCGCCCGGCTGTCAATCTCGCAAAACAGCACCTCCACCAGCACCCCAAACTACACCTCCACCAACACCCGAAACTGCATGCCCCCTAGCACCCTCGCAAAACAGCACCTCCACTAGCACCCCAAACTGCACGCCACCTGGCACCGGCCGTCAAGCTTGCAAAGCAGCATCTCCACCAGCACCCCAAACAGCATGCCCCCTAGCACCCGGCCCTCAATCTCGCAAATCACTTTTCCTTCTTTATTAGAAGTTAGAACCCCTATAGCTTTCAGCTATCTGGGAAAATCTTCAAATACAGGTGCTTGGGGGGTTCATTGGACCACATCGTGTGCTTTGCCAAGATTGGCTGCAGGTGTTGGCTAACCGCAGACATCGTCGCCGACCCAGCCCTGTAGGTAGTTTGCAGTTGAGAATAGCAGGAATTCGGCAATGAGCCGCCAGTTGTTGCGCTTGTGGGGGAATCCGTTCAAGTTGTTGTTCAAGAACTGCAGATAAGGCCGCATGGCAATGGACAGCATTCGCATGAGTTAACTTCAGCTCGCATCGACTGCCAGCATCAAATGCATCCAAGCTGTGTTTGTGTTCATGCATGCCTGCTTGCATCCTTGGAATTCCAGTTTCACACACTAGGTGAGCTGCGATCGCCTCTGGAAGGAAGATCTGATGCGTGATACTCGCTGGCCGGCCTCAAACTTGGGTTGTCTCAAGAAAGAGTCGGTCTCAGCGCAGATTGGTGTGGAAACGAAAAGTCAGAGTTTACCTGGGTCCTTTTTTCCTCTGGAATTAAAGGGGGTGACCAGGTGACCGAACCTTTAGGCATTGACTACGTCCCCGTGGAAGACTTGGGATTTGTTTGGCTCTATAGTCTGCACTTGCTGCGTTTCCGTTTCGGATAAAGTCTCACTTTTTGGGGTGGGTCCATTTTGGTGGCAAATAACAAGCTTGTTTTTTTTGGTCCACTCGATCGGAAGTGAGTCACAGTTGTTTCTCCTCTGCTTACCCAGAACCCTCCCTCTGCCCAGGTTTTAATCGGCGGCTCCAAATGACCATGACGATGCCACTGTCTTCCATTTGCTTAGCGGGGGTCTTGTTTGAACTTGTGTTGAATGTCTGCCACATGCAGACGTCCATGTGCTCAAGATTGATTTTTGAAGCCTGTTGGTTTCAAAGTGGATCTATCACTACCGGATATATTGTTGTGTTTTCAGGGGACTCAAGCAAATGGAAGTAGAAGTTCACAAACGGAAATAAATGTTTTGGACCTTTCTTCAGGAAGTGAGTTCTTGGATGTTCATCTGGGAGTTGTTGAAAATGGTGGGCCCTTCTTGGTGGGCATTGCAAAGGGAGGCAAACGGAAACCGCAGAACCGAGTAATTATAAGGGACTCCTATTCTTGAGAAGCGCCCAAATACCCAGAGAAGATGGTAGCCTCTACCAACGATCTCTCTCGTCAACGCAACACGGCTGACGTGCAAGAAACCGAAGGCAGCCCCAGGGCCTTTTGTTGATTGCGATACCCAAGTTGGGAAGGAGTTCTGCTTGCTTTGACTAGGTTTCTGGACAGGGAGAGTGTGGAAGATCGCGGCGATGGGGTTGAGTTTGGCTTGCTGGAAGCCTAGCGTTTACATGAGGCTATATCAGGTGTGTCCAACTGTTCGGGAATGTCTGGCCCATTTCAGACGAGCCAAAAATTCTACTCAGAACCCAAAGTCCATGGGTTTGCGATGCACCACTGTTCCCGCAGCTGTGAACATGAGCTCGCGCCGGCTCGGCTCGGCGGTTGCAAGAGTGAAGAGCCGCCCCAAGTGGAACTCGCCAAGCAGATTTGCCACGCAAAAACAGCAAAACACATGGCACCCCAGGCAGAGGCTCTAGCACAAGGCTCGAAGGTTTTGTGTTTTGCCGATCGCCGGACGGTAAACATCGGTGGATTGCACAAATGTGTTAGTTATTGGCACACCTGACCGCTCTAGGTGTTCAAGGAAAAGAGATGTTTGTGTTGCAGACCTGTTGACAGCACTATCTGTGCATCGGGTCCCGAAGACGAGTAGCACAGTGCTGCCTTCCTTAGCATGGCCAGCACCGCGCAAAAGACTTGGGAGCTGGAGAATCAGGCTGGGAGCAGACCAGACCCCTTGAACCACTTTTGGTGAACACAACCTGTGGGTTTGTTGGAGCTGCGGAGGTTATACGACGTACATCATGTTTTTTTTGGCAGTCTGTACCCCTGAAGCGGGAAAAAAAATCATTGCAGCTTTAAACAACCTCAAGCTGCTCGTGATTCCCAGTCATGAGGCCCAGGCGGTCGTCCAACGCATGAAGGATTGTTGTGCACCCATTTCTTGGCGAGACTTCACCTACCTTTTTGGCCTTTTGCTCTTTTTTTGGGGGGAGGGGCGTCCGAATCCTGTTCCTTTTCCAAAGAGTAAACCTTTTTTTTTGGGGGGGGTCCGAATCATTTTCCCTTCAACCAGCAAACTGTCAACTTGTTGCAGGGGGAAAGGTGCATCCCTGGGACAGAACCCCCAGTGCACTTTCTGGGAAGCATACCCAGTCGGCAAAAAGCAGCGGCTAAGGCCTGTGGATGCAGACCAAACCAAAATGTTTCGGTTTCCTTGTGGCTTCCCTTTATCAACCACAACAAAAGAAGTACCCTCATAACAAGTCACCCATATATATATATATATACAGGTATATACAACGACTCAGTGTGTTGCCCTTGGCACAAATCAGTCCTAGGCGACATCTCTCGGGTTTGCTCTATTTTCCCAAGGGTTGCTGAAGCACCTTTCTTGGATCCTTTGTCAAATTGGCGAAGGTTTACCTCGCATCAATGCAGATGTCCCCCCTGAAAACAGATTGGGATTTGTTTTATTCCGACCCATTTTCCCTTTTGCCGTTGGAAGGCGTCGATTAAGTGAAACTGCGCGACTTTTCACCTACCCCTTAACGGAGGAAGTCGTGCGACGTCTTTAAAAGTGGATCTCTATCCCTTTTGGAGTGATTCGATCTTTAGCTTCTGGTTGCTAGGGGTCGTGCAGAAGGCCTGGATCTCTAGGCCCTGTTCTGTCCCCTAGTCGGTTCAAGATGTCTTGTTCTGGATCTCTATCCCCTTAGGGGTGATTCCCCTTTGGAGGGGGTGATGTTTCAAGAGGATATGAGTCACTGGCAAAAAGAAAATACTTGGAGTTGGCCACCAACCTTTTTTCTTGATATGATTGTCGGGTGTGAAAACCGGGTGGCATTTCGGCAACCTGACAGGTTGTCCCTGTAGACGACGCAACCATCTACGCATTCGACCAGGCGTGCTTGGCAAGACTGGGCGCAAACGTTCTGGGTGGTCGACCCGGTTGGATTTTATCCAAACCCCCAGCACTACATTTAGCGCTTTGACACTGTCAAAGCATAGGGGGTGGGGGGGGGGTTCAAGTTTCTTGTGCTGGAGTTTGGTGGGACTTTCTCATTTGTGTAGCGTGTAAATATCATTTCTGTGTGCCCAAAGGGTCAATGGCCCCATTTGAGACCCGGGAATTCGGGTGTGGTACCAGAAGCCCAATGTGATGCTTCTCTCAAAGTTTGCTCAAAACGCACTCCTAGCCCCCGTTTGTCCCCATAGCTACCTGTGGTTGCTGTGATAAATCCTTCTCCGGACGTCGCCATTCGCAGGCTGTTAATTTCTGGGAACATTTTTTGCGAGGTCACCCGACCTCACTGTGAATTCGACCTAGCAATCCTGAAATACGGGCTGGCAGAAATTCACCCAGTTGCCCAGCGGTGCCCGTTCTTCCTCTTTTTTTCTTTGTTTTCCGGAAGGGTTCCCTTTCAACTCAACCAACCCAAAAAGAACATGCCCGTTTTTCTCCCCTGGAAATCCACAGGGGCATCTGCGTCCAGTTGCGTGCCCGCCACCCCCCCGAAGCCGCTGCTCAGAAATTCGCAGTACTTTGTGGGCTCGAGCCGCGGTTTTTGGCATGCAAGTCGAGCTGCTGTGCGTTGCGTCACCCAGAATTCCACTCAAGGGGGGCCTTTTTGCCACCTCTTGTGAGAAGATTGGCGACCCCAAACAAAAAGGACTCCTTCCGCTACGCGGGGGGTCGAGCAATTTTCCACCAAAAGGCAAAAAGACCCCCCTGAGTCCATGGGGTCCAATGTCTGAAGTACAGTTTTATTTCAGGAGTCGCCGCGAGACGGAGCCCTCTTATTGGGGTTTCAGAAGCCGTGACGCGCAGTGCCGCGACCGAACGGGTTATTTCAGATCAACCATTTGCAAGACAGAATTCGACCGAACCCAGGAAAGATTATCCTGCACCCAGATGTTTGTCAAAGTTGGATACTAGAATAGCTGTGTTCATGTCAATGTCTCACATCACATGCAGTGTCTACGAAACCCGTCAGGCTGAAGGCACCTAAACTTTCTCGGCGGCTATCTGGATTTCGCCAACCAAGCTGAGACCAACTTACTGGTTTCCGAATTGAAAGTGATCCACAGGTTCCATCAAGGAAAATTGAGGAACCCTTTCTGGGATACTAATAGCCTCACTCCCTGAGTTCCTGGACTTTAGTGACTTTTTGGGTTTGGACCATTTTAGTAAATACCAAATTTAGGCGTTGTCTTTGCCAGTCCACTCAATAAATCAGATACGGACCATGTGGAGACATTTTCATGTTGCTTAGGCAACAGCTCAGGTACAATCCAAATGAGCTTCGGTCAAGTATCCATGCATTTGGGAAGGACGTAGCTTTCTCCGTTTCCCACCAGAACAGGCGAACCCCAGTTGTCCCATGTCCTACGCGGGAAGCAAAGGCCCATGGCCACTGAAATTGTCAACCAAAAGGGGCTCCGTTTCTTTTCCGCCCGCTTCCCTGTTTGGTTTGGTGGCCTCCCAAAAATGGAATCAACCTGACAAAAAGTGCCACAGTCGTTGCATGCGACCCGTCGGGTTTTCCGTTCTAGAGCCCTCGAGGCGGAGCAAGATGCCATCTTCGACAAGAAGCCGTGGAAGGAGGATGTGAACTTCTTCAAGGTGGGCTGAAAGCCATTGGCCAAGTGGCTCGTGGCTCCAGATCGCCCCAAAAAACAACAAAAGACTAGGTCCCCCAGTAGTGCCCTTTCTCACCCAACTTTTTTGGATGGGACCTACGAAATAGACTACAGAAAAAAATCGGGTACCCTTATTCTAACCTCTCTACTGGAGGACCTCGAAGAGTCAGTGTAAACCAGTCACTATCTTGGTAGAGCCAAAAATAAATGGGGTTTGATACCTGCTCAAGTGGGGCGGGTGGCCGATTCATGTTCGGGCCCCGCCGTTCCAGACACATCGGAGTCTTAATCCTCACTACCTTTTGGAGTTCTCAAAGGAGTTCCCGGCTTACTTTGGAGTTGGCAACCTTTAAACTCGCAGGAAGGTGTTGTAAAAACAAATGGGTTGTTACTGGGTTTTAATAAAAGACCAGTGGTCTTTGTTGGCTATGGTGTTTTACATTTTTGTTTAGCGACACAAGAAACATATTGCACTAGCTTCTGCCTTTTTCAATTCAGGTCGAAGGCGTGCCTTCTTGTTTTTGCCTAAAGGAAACCGTGGGCTCCCAGAGCCGCCTGGACTTTAAACCAAGGCGACTTGGCCGTGGTTGTCAAAACCGTTTTAGTTGATCCCATTTTGGTTGGGATTGGTGAATTCACCACCCATTTTAGGCTTCCGATTTGAGTGGTTGGATTGAATCGGATGTTCACTGGGGCTACGAGTTGGAATTTGACCCATGGCCACTTGAGAAAAACTTCTTTCACCTTCTTGTGGAACACACTGTGAGTCTGCCGTGTCCCGAGACTATAGACCGGAGATGTTGACCGATCTTCATAGATCCATTCAAGTTGAAGTCAACGTTCAACCCGAAGTCTAGAATTTAAGTACCCTTCCTCCCACTAACATGGCACCTGTGGGGAGGTACCTGGAAGATCAAAGGTCCTCTTAAGGAACCCCCTGGCAGGTGCAATGTTCGTGGGAGGGAGTGTAGTTCCACTGTGGCTCAGACACCACCAAAAAGCTATTTGTTCCAGATCTGTCTGCGTTTGGTGGCTGCCCCGCAAAAACCTTGTCAAAGTAGAAGATCTCCCTCTACCTATTCCAGCCTCCAAATCCCTTCACATCAGCCGAAAAACACGAGATCAGCCGAAAAATGATGTCTTTTCTTTCCCCTTTTTCTTCGTTTCTTCATGGTCGGCCAAAAAGGGAGTGAAGTGCCCCCCTAAAAAAACATTTTTTATTCTCTGCCCATTTTCCCTGTTGTCTTTGGCTTTTCTTCTTTTAACTTCGACCAAAGACGTGGAGTTCCCCACCTTATGGTTGTTGGGAAACATGTTTTGCCCGTTTTTGGCCTTATTCTGGTTTAGCGGTTGAAATCCATATCCACGTAGCTGCCAAAATTTGAGTCTTTTTGCTCCCCTTCCAACGTCAACCAAGGCAAATTACTAGGGGGGTGTCCCTGGTTTAGCGGTTGAAATCCAACCAGATAACTGCCAGATTTGTTTTTGTTGCTCCCCTTCCAACGTCAACTTAGACCTGAGGCATACCCCAAACGATTCCTCGCGCGCTCTGCCAGTCCGTGCGCATGTCCGCTGTGGCCATGATCAAGATCGTGATGCACGCCAAGTCCGGCGCGCCCCTGGAGGCGGAAACGACGGGAATGACCTGCGCCATAATTCTGGGGCTACCTTCCCCATTCTTTCAGGAGACTAGGGAAGGTAACTAGGGAAGATTCCTGTTGCAAGTAACTAGGGAAGACAAACCATGAAGCCATCCAGAATCAAAAAAACTTGCTTGTGCGATAGGGAATGTGGGATGAGACCAGGCGTTGGTTTCAAGGAGTCCAGATGAGGGTTCAAAGGTTGACAACAAATCATCTTGTTAGCCAGAATTCTAGGGCTACCTTCCGTTTCCATTCCTTCAGGGATCCGAATCTTTTCAGGAAACCATCAAATTTTCAGGGAAACAGCGATCGGTTTTGAAAAGACCGATGGTTGAAAAGAATGGAGAATCAACCCCTAGTATAATCAAAACTTGCTTGTGCGATAGGTGGGGAATGTGGAAATGAAGCCAGGCTTTGGTTCCGTTACAAAAGGCCACTAGTTGGATGGTTCATTTGGCTTGGTGGGTGTGCGGGTTGGCCTGTTTGATGCTGGTTGGTGTGTGTGTGTGTGTTGGCGTATGGCGTCCATTGGCTGCAATGAAGATTTGTTATTTTCCTTCTTCTTTTTTTGGGGGTGGGAGACTACTAGATTTTGGTTGGGGTGGATTTAGGTTGGGGTCGATTTCGGCTTTGTTTGGGTCGGCCTTAGACCATTTTCATCCCAGTTTTTGATTCCTGGCTGGCATAGGGAAATGGGTAAGAGCCAGACCAAAAGTTTTGGCTTTGAAGGGAAACCAGAACTAGATCCCCCAGCAAGGTGCCCTTTCTCTCACCTTTTGAAGGGAGACCAGAAGCAAATTTGAAGGGAAACCAGTCTTAACTTTGACAATTTGAAGGGAATCGATTTCACTACTGGACATATGTTTATTTGTATCAGAGGGCTTAAGCAAATGGAACTAGGTCCCCCAGCAAGGTGCCCTGTCTCTCCCCTTTTTTTGGTTGTTCTAGACTACAGAAAACCATCGGGTACCAACTTATTCCAACCTCTCCTAGAGAAGGAGATGGTTCGAACAATGGGTGTGCCTTTGTTTCGCGGACCCGCCCCGCACAAATTGCTGGTGGTCCTTTTGGTTTCCCTTTAACAGCAACCAAATAAGGCTTTGGTAAATGTCAAAGACGGACGAGCCACCCAATGCCACAGTGAGCTTCCTTGGGGCTACCGATCGCTAGGTCCCTTCCCTGATTTCCACTGGACCAAACGCGGATCGGGTCAAAGACCCATGGGGTCCAAACCCTCTTGAGCCACAATCAAAACACAGGTAGATGAAGATTGGTAAGAGACGATCCCAACCATAAATAGCTGCGGATATCCGCCGTCTTAGTTCTTTACATGGTTCTGGGTGCACCGTTTTTGTATTGGGTTTTGATCATTACTGGGGAACAAGTATGCATGTCTCCCCAAGCAGGGTCTACACTAAAGGGTTCTTACGTTAAGAGCAAAGGGCTGGGGTTCGATCAGGGTGCTCGTTCTGGGCCGGACCATCCTGTCTCACTTTTGGACGAGACAATGAATGTGTCGTATTTTCGAACGCATATTTTGTTTGTGGCTTTAAACGAAAGGCAAACCACTGTCTTTCTTCTTTTGGGGGGGCGGGGCTCAAAACGATGCACACACACACACACACTCGCACATATACATAATCTATGTACATATATACCACTCGCACATATACATAATCTATATACATAAATACATAAGTTGGCTATATTTGTCGAAGGTAGCCTGTAAGACCATTTCTCCCGGCACTCACTGCAGGTCATGGGGCTCATGCAGGGAAAGGCGCGAGGGAGTCAGGGCGAGGGAGAAATTCACCTCAGTCTCCAAAAACCGGTTGGATGTTGGCTTCTGATGGACAAAATCCATTTACCGCTTGGGATTGGCAATTGCTCCCACTATGTATAAGGTGTCATCCATCCTAATTTATAGAGCTCGGTCTATCCTCGATGGCTTTTGTCCAGTATTTTGCAGATTTGATCTGCAGGTCCCGTTCCCGTGTTTCTCATGGGCCTTTCTGTGATGCGGCCGAAATCCGGAAAAGAGAAATATATATATATATATACATAGAAAATAAAAGGGCCCGCGCTTCCCGATTCGTAGGATGATCGAAACCCCCAAAGTCTGGGTGGTTCCCAGCCATCCCGTTAGGTTTTTAGATTTTAGGAGGTAGCGGGGGGGGTCCATTTAGCCCACCAAAAGTCAAGCTTTTGCAGTGGATGTGTGGACAGCCCAAGTGAAAGAGCCACAAAATGAGATGCCCGCGCCGGGGTTTGAACTTCCAACACGGTGAGTTTTGCTCCTACGTTTCGATTTTTCCTGAGCTATGTTCCAGAGGTCGGGTGGTACAACTCAAAAGCTTTGCATCCCAGGCCACTTCCCCAGGAAGTGGAAACCTCGGTGGATCAAATGTTGGCTTTTGACTCCATCGGTCTTCCAGGCACACATTTGGAAAAAATACCCGCTACCTAACCCTTGTCTTGAAATCTGAAGTCCACCGGAACATTTAACAATTTGTCCAGTGGCGAGATTTTCCTGTTAAAAAGCCAACAGGGGAACATAAAACAACTACCCTCCCACCAACTGACATGGACGTGCAAAAAGGCCCCTTCCAAGAGGAAAGTCGTCTTTCTACAGGGGTCTGTGCACTTCCATGTTATATACCTGACGCCTTTTTGTTTGAAGGTTGCCCAGGTCCATGCATCTAACGGTGAGTATTTTTGCCATTCTGCCTTTTTGTCCTGGCTTTTTGGGCAAGCGAGGCAAGTACTTTAGAAGAACTCGCAAGGTCTTTTCAGACAGTCCCAAGCAAGGGAGCCACAAACGAGTTTCACAGTTGGTTGCCTAGGTCTCCCAGTAGTGCCCTTCTCTCCCCCTTTTTTGGGGGGAGTGTTCCCCTACAAAAATGGACTACAGAAAGAAGTTCGTAGCCCCAGCACTCGCTATGAGAGTGGCTGATGCGAAGCTCGTGGGTTGTACCACTTGAATGGAACATAGCTCAGGATGAGCCAATACTGTGGATGGACGAAATCCTGCACCACTTTAAAACCATGCGAAACCATTGTTTGTGGGTATTACAGGAGAATCATCATTCCTGGGTATCTTAGGTGGTGCAGGATTTCGTCCATCCACAGTAGGAGCAAGTTAGAGGTGAATAAGGCCTAGTTAAGGTGCTACTGCCAGGTTTTTTCTATGCGGATTGGTTCGGGGGCTGGGAGAAGTTTTTTTTTGAAAACCAAGCATGGGTCGAGAGTGAGTCGGTGGGCTTAGTCTGGGTTTCACCAGTTGGTCTTCGTGCTTTTCAACGGCACGGTTTTCAAGTTGGTTTGAAGGGAGCCAAAAGGACACATACACAAACCCGGAAGCCAAAGAACAACTACAATCTTGGGGGATTTTTGAAACATACCCACACCCAAGCTTGTGTGGTTTTCCCGTTTGGTTTCTCTTTCAAACAAAACATTTCTTTTAGGGTACCGAGCCTCAAGCGAGTCAAACCCACCTGAGCAGCGCCTAAACTCCACCTATAGGCGTGCGCGCACGCCTCGGTAGCCACTCCCTCGGAGCATGGCGACTTTCTGGACGAAATCCATTGGCCCTGCCATTCCAGCATGTGCAAAATGCAGCAACCAGGCGTTTGAGTCAAAGAATAAAGAACACATCTCCACAACATGGTTGTTGTTGGGAAACATTTTTCATGTTTGCTTATTGTGTGTTAATGGGAAATCTCCACTTAACTGCTAAAAATTGAGAATGTTAACTCCCCTTCCACTCAACTGCTAAAATTTGAGATTTTGTGCTCCCCTTCCAACGTCAACCAAGACAAGCGCGTCTTTTCAAAAGCAAACTCTTAGCGGAATGGGATGTATTGGCGGGGCCGTATGGCACTCCGGAAAGCAAGCCGACATGCTCCTTTTCGGGGGAGGCACGGGCCTGGTTCTACTAGCTGCTGTTGAGGTCATAGTAAAGCCTGTATGAAGCTTTATGACATGGGGAGATTCTCAAAGTATGGTGTTCCTTCCATTTGCTGAAATCAGTTTGTTTTTCATTTCAAACAATATGTTCCCTTGGTTTTAAAGTTGGAATCGATTTCACTACACATATTTGCTCATTTTTGCCCCAGGCGAAAAGCGAAAAGCAAATGGACGTCCCGCTGGTGCTGCGCTGCCTTCTTGAAGGGGATGAACATTTGGAGCCGCACATTTTGACACTTCAGAGGATTCCTCCCCAGACTCAGCTCGCTTTTCTTTGCCAGGTCTCTGAAAATCGGGCGAGAGAGTCAGCTTTTTTTGGCTTTCCCAGAGTTTATTTTTGTTTTCCGGATTTTTTTGTTTTTTCTTGTTTTTTTTTTTTTGGGGGGGGGGTTCCCCGTTTTTTGTTTTTGCGTTTGTTCTTGTTTTTTGTTTTTTTGTCCGCGGCAGGTCACCTTGGACCGAGAGTTCATCATCATGGACGCCTTCCCTTTGCCGGTTGAGGGCACCGAGACGCGGGCGCGGGCCCCGGGGGCTCAGTCGGTTTCTGGTGATGTTGGCGGATCTAACTCGAACCGTTCGAATGGCAACCCCACATGAATACACCTCAGTTTAAAGAATCTGGTGCTTTCCCCGGGGTTTAGCCGGGAATCGAATCATTTCCGGAGGGGAACACCCCCTAACAACCAGGTGTTTATTCATATGGGGTCAACATCAACGGGACGTTCTGGTGTTGCATCTCCAAAAGTAAAGCCCCACTAAAAGGTGGTTGATCAAATCAACTGGGGGTTTATGAATGCGGGGTTCCCATTGGCTTGCGAGCTCGGTCAACTTTGCTTTAAGGGGAAAAACCCTGGAAAATCAACGACCCAAAACAAGAGTGGAGGTCTGGAAGGTTGGTTGGTAATTTCTGAAGTTATTCGTTCTGAGTCGGAGAAACATTCCTGGTTCCGTGACACTACCATGTCCGAGGCGTATTAGGGGCTCATGATTCGATGTTTTATTTGAAAGATCAAACACTTGCTCTCTTTTTTAACACATTGGGTGAAGGAGGATGGCACGCTTCCATGCTGGTCTAGCGTCGTACCTTGCGATGGGAATGCCATCTTGCCCAAGATGTTGCAAACCTATGGCCGAACATTTGGAAGCAAACCCCTCAACCCCTCAGACGTGCCATGGCTGAAGCACGGCTTCCTACGGATTCAGCCAACCCACCCTGACTGGAGATTCATGGCTCTTCGCCGCGGCTTGTCTTGGTGATTGAAACAGCCATCCGGTTCTTTGGGAGTTTAGTTGTTTTTAGTTGGATTAATATAGTGGTTGGGGGTTCATATTAAGTTTAGTTGTTTTTAGTTGGATTAATATAGTGACCCAGAAATTAGTCACGTTGAGCAAATCTACTCACTACAATGTTGGGAACAGTTAAAAAAGAAGCTACGTTGCTTATTTTTTGGATCTACCTACTAGAAATTTGGGAACAGTTAAAACAAGAGGGGGATTTTTTGATATTTGTCTAGATCTGAACACGGACCGCCACGGCGTGAGTGGCGCCCTTCCCATGCTTCGAGCCATCGAGGTGAACGCCGGCGCCGGCGCCAACGAGTTCATGGTGACCTTTACCGAGCCCGGCGCCCCGTGGGTTTTCTTGAACTCGGCGAAGGAAAGCACAGGTGTCTTTTTGTTGGTTCGTTTGGATAGAAATGGATGGGTTCCACTGGTCTTCGGGGGGTTCATTCCACTCAGGGTCATCGTCGGTGTTTTTTTTTCCAAGAGGAGTGCACGAAGCCATTTTGTTTCACCGCCTTCGAAAGCTCCAGCTCCATGCTCTTTGAAGAATTGGGGGGGGCCCTCTGAATACTTGGTCTTCAATTATGGGATTCCAAGGTCCAGCTAAGTGCCCTTACCCCTTTTTCTTCCATCTGAAAGGAATATTTGTCTTATTTTCCCCTGTTGGTTTTAAAGGGAATCTACCCCTTTTTTGGTTGGGAGGGTTCCCTTTGATTTGTTTTAAGCCTCATGTCGGAAAGGTCCCATGACCCCAAAATACCAACTCAAGGGATCTTCAGGCACCAAACAGGCTAGGTCCCCCAGCTAGGTGCCCTTTCTCACCGTGTCATTTTTGGGGGACGGGCAATTGCCGGATTGTTTGGGGATGGGCAACTTTTTGGGGATGAGCGGGTTTCCTCAACAAATGAGCGCTTTCCCTCGAAAATGAGCGGGTTCCCTCAACAAATGAGCGCTTTCCCTCGAAAATGAGCGGGTTCCCTCAACAAATGAGCGCTTTCCCTCGAAAATGAGTGGGTTCCCTCAACAAATAACGCTTTCCCTCGAAAATGAGCTGGTTCCCTCAACAAATGAGCGCTGTCCCTCGAAAATGAGCGGGTTCCCTCAACAAATGAGCGCTTTCCCTCGAAAATGAGCGGGTTCCCTCAACAAATGAGCGCTTTCCCTCGAAAATGAGCGGGTTCCCTCAACAAATAAGCGCTTTCCCTCGAAAATGAGCGGGTTCCCTCAACAAATGAGCGCTTTCCCTCGAAAATGAGCGGGTTCCCTCAACAAATGAGCGCTTTCCCTCAAAAATGAGCGGGTTCCCTCAACAAATGAGCGCTTTCCCTCGAAAATGAGCGGGTTCCCTCGAAAATGAGAGGGTTCCCTCAAATGAAAGGGTTGGTGGCTCGTCTTTTGAGTTGGCTCCCCCTCCAATCGGGGTTCGGGCACGGGGCTTTTGGAAGATGTTCCGAGGGGAGCCCCTCTGTCCACTTGATGGATCGAAAGAGGGTACCTCCTTTTGGATGGTTTTAAAAGGAAGCCAAACTCAGTTGTTCCCTTTTCCCCTTTTTTTTGGTGGCTGCCCCACTAAAATGGTCTGCCCAAAAAAGGGTTCCCTGTTAGCCGTCCGGGTTCAAAGGCCCCTCGGCTCAGGGAGTTGAGCCCCCGGGGCTGGGCTGGGGCTCCATAGCCCGGTCCAGCGTCCAAAAAGCCATGGCTGGCAGCTCCGTCTTCAACCTGCTCCTTGTGAACCCCCTGTTACCCGTGAAGATTCCTGGCCTTCGGGCTGGCCCCATCTTCTGAACACCTGTTTGGGTGAAGGTGCCGCGGGCCTTTCCTTGCGGGTTTTTGACCCCTTTGATGACTCGTCCTCTGCACGCTCTGCGTCTGCATATTTGGGTGGTTCTTTCTGGAGCCTGGTTGTGCCCTCTCGTCACTGTGGGACTTTCGGCAGTTGTGATGCAGGCTTTTCTCATGGTACCTGTGGGTCTCCAGTGCTTGCAGCAGTCGGTGCCAAGGTAGACGCGGGATTCCTACCTTCCTTGCCGGTGGGACTGGTACTTCGATAGTTTACAGTCCTTCTACTGTGAGTGGCTGCAGCCGTGTGGTGCTTCACCTTATTTCCCGGCGCTCTTGGGTCAACGGCTTCGGAGGCCCCGTCTTGTCTGGCTGGATGTGGCTTTGCTGGATCCTGTTCAACTTTCGGGTTCTCTGCTGTGTACAGCATACTTTTGATTGATCTGCCTTCTTCTGGTGGGCGCTTCAATTCGTTGCCACGTCACTCCTGGTGGCACTCCGTTTCACGCAGCACCCCGCTGCCCGCCACGCCAGGTGTGGGGTGAGCACTTTGGCTTTATGGGGCACCAGTTGCCCGTTTCTGTGAGGTCCTGGGGCGGCATGCGCCTGTGACCCGCGTTTCCGCATGTCCTCACCGACATGGAAGCGCCACGAGTCAAAAGGGTTCCCTTTTTTCCAGGGTCACTGAACAACTGAGCAACAGGAAGACCAGCCTTTGGGGGCCCACCCCCCCCAAAAGACACACACACACACACACAGTTGTCTGTTTTCTGGGGACTTGGAAGCCGAGAAGAAGAAAACGACGATGAAGAAGAAGAGAGCAACAACTGCCGTTGCAGCAGCGCTGTTTGGTGATATTGGGTTTCTCTGTAGTATTGAACAGGAATTCCAGATCCGCCTAATGGCTCCAATGAAGGAGTTGTTTGCGCAAGATGAGGCACTCGAGTGTTGATGACACAAAGCTAGGTCCCCGTTTACCCTTTTTTTGGGGAGGGTTCCCCTACTAAAGTTGACTACAGAAAAAGGGTACCCTTATTCTAACCTCTCTACTGGAGGACAAAGGGTTCAAGATATGGAGTTGTGAGCAGAACGGTCAAGGACTTGGCACAAAGCCGCACGTTGGAACGTCCGATTCGTGTCCCTGATGGAAGAAGAAAAAGGTCCAAGCGACCGTATACTTAGTAGCTAGTCCACAGAAATAAAAGACACATCAACGAGATCGTGGGCATAGTGTTGCAGGAGTTCACTAAAACCCCAAAGACACCCTGATGCACAGAGAACCCCAAAAAACCGCCATTCTTGGTGGAATCTCCAGTTGTTTGCATGGGTGAAGGCGCTTTTGGGCTTTATGTTGACTTGGTGGGGGCGAAACCATAGAAGATCAGACAGGAATACGTCCTTTCTTTCCAAGGACCATTTTGAGAGTATCGACAATCTATATAAACGCTCCCCACGTTGGGTATGTTCCCTCTAGTTTCCTTTTACACCACCCCAAAAAGGCTACCTTTCAAAAACACACGTCGGAACAAATGAAGTCCGGTCTGTGCGAGGACCTGCGAGCGCATCGGCAAGGTCGAGAACGCGTGAGAGCTTGGCATCGGCAGGTGTTCGCACCCCAATCCACGCAAGTTGGGCCAAGTGATTGGAGAATGCCGTCAACTTCCGATTAATCCTGGGGCAGCTCCTAACCAGAGGAGCCCGTTAAAGCAGATCATCCACGCGGTTCAACCACTTAGTGCGGTTCGGAGTAATCCCACTGTCCTATGCATGTCTCATGTTGCTTTTGTGGCGGCGAACACGTCTTGTTCGCTGGCAAAACCCAGAAGATTCAGGTGGTGCTTAATTTGCTTTGGAGGTGAACCCCTGGTGAGTTTATCTGGAGTCAAGTGGCCCCCTAACCTCCAAACCACCCGAACCACCTTTCTGCAGGTAGTTTGAAAGGCACAGGCAGTAGGTGATGTGTGTTTTATCATGTCACATCTGGTGGTTCCCAGACAATCCGGTCTCTTAGGTTTTAGTGCCGTTTAGTTGGTTTAGTGGCTGGGTGTCCATTTAACCCACAAGTTAGTCACTTTTCGCAGGGGGTCAGACAACGGACAGTTTGGTTCGAAACCGAGCCATGTGAACGGCCAACCACCTCTGCTCCCATGTTAGCCCGACACCAATGGGATCCCATTTCGAGGTAGGTGAATCTTACCTCTTAAATACACAACGTTTCAACTTTTTGGGGGTAACATGGGCTATATGTATGTAAAAGATTAACCTCCCCAATCCTTGGAGTTTTAAGGGGTAAGGAATATGATCGGCGGAGGGCTGCCCAGAAAGTGCAGCGTCAGCAGGAGGACACTGGTCCGGGGATGGTAGGTGGACGACCTTAAAGAGGCCACACGCTCCGCCACGGTTTGCTTTGGATCTTTGTCCGTTCTGGTTTGACATGCTCTGATAGCTTGAGGCCATCAAGCAGAAGAAGCCAAATACTGTATCCTACGATGCCTATGAATATATTTCTAGGCAGTTTCTTTCCAGCCACCGCATTTCGATGTTGAAGGGCCCTTCCACCATCCTTCTACTTCATGAATGACCTGGTTTGCGGGGTCTACCCAGGGACTATCAAGGTGCCAGCCCCAGCTTGACCTGCAATGTGCGACATTTCCAAAGTAACCTTTGACCTTGACAGTCGACGTTTTCAGGAAACGCCGCAGGCAACGACGCCTATGAAATATATACCGCGAAGAGGAATTCGCCACAAATCACATGCGAGAGCGGGGGAGGCAGCTTGGATAGCATGGCAAGCTGCTGGAGACGATGCAGAAGCAAATGAGTTGCCTTCTGAGCAGCCTGGTATGACTATGCAGAATGTGAAGACCTGTCAGGGGAAGCTGCCGAATTTGTTTGCCTCCCGTGCTCTTTCTTCAGGCGTGTCCCGTTTTGTGAGCAAAAGGTGGTACGGATATCTTCGCTTTTCTCACTCAAATTTATGTGACACCCCCGCCCCAAAAGAGAATAAAATGGCTTGCTTCCCGTAGTCTCCCTGCACAACCCCCCAAAAAGAGAGGTCTATGCTGAGACAGACCCAAATGGGTGTGGCTCACAATTCAAGACCAAGGGTTACGCAGGTTTTAGTCTACTTCCATTTACCAGGGCAACCCATGGGCGGATTCCTATTTTTGAGCCACACCCACATGGATTTGGGGCACTTTTTTGGGACGAAGGCAGGAAGTTTGAAGGTCTAGGAAGGCACTTTGTGAAAGGTCTTTGGAAACCGCAGGCCCCATACGTTCCTGTGGGTCTTCTTGGGTGTGTCCGTTTTTTGGTTTTTGGAAGGACTGGATGGTTTTCTGGCTTCTAACGGTTATTCCAGTTAGGACTTCACTCACTTACAAGTTGGCTACAACAAAATCATAGATTCTCGAACACCCAACCTTCCCAATCCTCTATCTCACACCATTCTATCCTTCTTTTTGGATCTCGAGAACAGGGTATCAGCTGGGCTTGCTTTCGAAAAGGAGAATCGTGTTCTTTTTTTTCTGGGGGGCTGGGGTCCCCTATTCTGAGAAACAAAATGGAAAGTAATTCGAGCCATTGGGGGTCCCACTCTACTGCTATTGGGTTGGATCCTTCGACTTTATCTTTTTGGTTGAAATCAAGTTGGGTTTTCCGTATTAAACCCACAAAAAGTGATTCACTTTTTGCAGAGAGGTCGTTGCAGCAACCAAGCCCAGGATTTCCAGTTTTGGTTCACACTCTCAAAATGCCCCCCCCATGGCCGGCTTCCCCTAGATTCCCTGTGAAACCCATCCAAAAAAGAGGTCTATGCTGAGACAGACCCAAATGGGTGTGGCTCAAAATTCAAGACCATGGGTTGCGCAGGTTTTAGTCTACTTCCATTTACCAGGGCAACCCATGGGCGGATTCCTATTTTGAGCCACACCCCCATTTGGTTCACCGGACGACTCGTGAGGTCTGCGGCTGGTACCACTCCCACCCTGGCTACGGCTGCTGGCTCAGCGGCATCGACGTGCAGACTCAGATGACGTGACCGGAGCGGTCAACCGCGGGGTTGGGACATTTGCTTAAGAATATGGTTTCATTAATTATTATGTTTCCCTGTTCGTTTTAAAGGGAATCTATCTCTAAAAAACACGATTGAAAAAAAACACTACTGGACATATTTGTTATTTTTTGGTTTCCTGGGGACTCATCTCGTATTTTCCTCGTTAGTTTTAAAGGGAATCTAAAATATGTCTGATTTATATATTTTAGAGGGCTTAGTTCGGGTTTGGGACTAGCAGTTGAGCCACGTGCTCAAAGCCCGGGTAAGGGAAGGTTAGTAATGAACAATCCCCTTTCCATATATAGCTGCGTTTGCCTTCTTAATTCTTGAAGCATGGTTCTGGGTCGACCATTTTAGTACCGGGTTTTGATGATGACTCAGTTGACCGATCAGGTTCTGTAAACTCCTGCGACCCGGATCAGAGAGACCGCTTTGGAACCTCTGAAGGTTAGTCATCTTTTGGGTCAAGAGGTAGACAAATGGATCAGAGTCGCCTTGGTTTCCTGTAGGTTTCATAAGCTGTCCTGTGACTTGATTCTTGGCGATGGGTCTTGGTACTCTTGGCAGCGTTTTAAATCAGTTGAAGCATGTGGGAGCACTTTGAAATTGCCCCAAAACCGGGGGTCTGTTGCTCTTTGATTCGTTGGGTTGCAACCAGCAATGAAAAACCCAAAGTGTTCTCGGCTTTTATTTCCAAATCCTCTTTGGGTGTGGCTTCTGACCCACAACGTGGTGTTCCTTTTGGTCTTCGGGAAAGGGTGCCCTCGAAAAATCGACAAACTCACAGGCAACTTTGAGACGAGTCTTCGTGGATGAGTTCCGACGCAGGTACCAGCAGCACCAGGAACCCTGGTTGGCGGTGGTAGTGGATCCGGCGCAGGGCTTGGCATCCACTATACCCCCACCAAGCAGCATGGAGTTTGCCTTTGGGATGTTGGTGAAACGGTTTGGGGGGTGTGAGACATTGCGACACCCAAACATGTTCAACCCTAAGAAGAGATCTCTTTTGCTGCGAATTCTAAACACATTAAACACAAAACTCCATTTCAGCAGGGACATGAGGACCTTTTTGTCGCCAAAGGGGTTCTTAGAACCCAACTCCACAACATATGGCTGTGGCTCAAAAAACCGGTACCAAAATGGAACCCGGGTAAGGGGAAACATGGACCAAAACCTGCGTAAGCCCTCCTGTTTAATTTTGAGCCACAGCCATATGGTTCTAGACCCAAGT